>NW_025911170.1:0-21699 GCF_018835915.1 Vigna umbellata
GACACACGATACGCGAGCCTCTCCTTTCACAAGACCAAGCAAGGGAACAATGAACAAAAAGCTCTCTAAGAACGTTCCTCTGACACAGTGTTCTAAGCTTTCTCAGTTCAAAAAAAAAAACGTTCCCTTGTGATTTCTCCAAATCAAATTATATAGCCAAGTACAGTGAATGCCAAAGGTCAGCTCCCAACTGCCATGAATAATCGATTATTGTAAGTGATAATCGATTATTCAAGTCCATTACAGAGTTTTAAAAAAAGTGATAATGGATTATATGAAGTGATAATCGATTATTCAAGTATGACTTGTGATAATCGATTATTACTTAACCATAATCGATTATACTAGTAAAAATTACAATGTTTAACTTTTTCCTACTACATTCAAAATCTACAAGTTGTTTTTTTTTAAATATTTTCCTACTACATTCAAAATCTATAAGTTGCAGCATCATCAGAACACATATTCAGGTTTTACCAATACTCCTTATTGGTAACAGAATATTGTGTTGTATTGTAAGGTTATGACTAGGATCGTCTATGTTATGATGTTTTGACATTGAAATTATATGCTATGTTAGGTTCTTAGTTATTCACCCTTTCCTTTTGTGGTTGTGGTTCCACCTGCGATGATCGCACTTGTACGGGAGTAGATTGCGTTGTAGATAAGCTAGAGATGGAGTAGCATGACGAGAGATATGGGAATAGCTATGGGGAATTTATCATGTTTTAAAGTTTTTTTATGTTTTTGAATAATGAATTTGATATTTGTAAGGTTTGAACCTTATGTTGTAAGACGCTTAAACTTTTGAGGTTTTGTTTTCGAGATGTTACTTTTAAAAGAAAAAAAAACTGGCGTAAATTTTGGATTTTGTTATTTTCTAATGACACTCCGTTAGAGGTGTTACAGAGGTTCTCTTGAATATTTTAATTGATCTTCTCTACTGTATTTAGTTTTAAATGGTATGACGGTTTATCTTGTACTTTGTGATATGCTTGAAAGGTATGGTGGTATGGAATGATTATATGAAAAGTATGTGAATGATGGTTATAAGAATTTCAAGGAAAAGTCCTTTATATGGCTATGTATAATATATGTATTGATATAGGATGCTAGTAATTAGAGGTTATTCTAACACTTTCAATAACTTCTAGTCTCAAGAAGTGAAAGATAGTTATGTGGTGGAGAATAGCAAGAAGTCCTTAGTCTATTGGTTAATTGATTAGTCATAAATGCTTGAAAGGATTAACCTTGGAGTATGATGATTTGTTGTTGAGGAAGATGTTGTTGTTCCAACTCAAAGACAAGATCCCTATAATTTGATATCAATACATTATCCAAATGGTCAAGTCTAGAGGGAAACATTTTATGTCTTAAGATTGATTGTTTTATCTTTACTACATGTCTAATTCTATAAACATGATTTATGATTGTTTTTGGTACATTAGCTTACCCTTTCTTCTCTATTTTGTTTGTCTATTTTTGCAATGATCACCTAAACGATATGAGCTTAAGGGGATGTCTCTAGTGAGCAGATGCTAGGAAGAGGTAGAGTTGAGGCGTAAAGTAGAATGTTTGATTTTAGGTTTTATTCGATAATGTAATTATCCTATTACACTTTTGGTTTAGTGTAATATTTTATAATAGTCCAACTTTTAGTATATATTTTGCTATTATAAGTTTTTTTTTTAATTATTTGTAATAGCATCTTAGATAATTTCTGAGTTAACTGCTTTATATTATTAAAAAATAATTATTTTAAATTTTTGAGAGAGAAAAAAATACATAAATCAAATTTATTTTTATTTTTAAAGAGATAAAAAGCATGTTTAAACTTATAAAATGTATATTGATCGTAATTACTTTACTAATTTTTATATTTTATGAAATTAAACAATTTAGATTAAATTAGACAATACGAATACTATAGGCTTTCCACGATCTATTTTAATGACATTTCTAGAGTCACCAAAATGTGGAAACTACAAATTTTTAAATAAATATAACTTTTTAATTATAGTTTCTCGAAATCTAGTAAAAGTAAAAATTTTAAGAAAGGATGATGATTCTTAATCGATAAAAGTAATTTTTTTTCAAAATAACTATTACTTTTAAAACCATCATTAAAAGTAAAAATTTTGAGAAATGATGATGTTTTTTTTAAAGTCGTTATCTTTTCTCTTATTTCTTTTTCAAAACTTTAAAATTGTAAGCATTATCTATTTTCATTTTCATTCTGATTGATATTGAAACATTTGTCTTTGTTGTCATTACCTATTTGTCATTGTGTCTTTGTTTCATTACTAGTTTTGCTAACTACTTTAAAAATGAGTTTTGAGGTTAATTATCTTTTATCTATGATGTCAGTCCAAACTCTGATGTTTTAGTCGAAGATGTCAATTTAATGTTAGAGAAAAAAATGACATCAATGATGTTGGCTGTCAAGCTAACCCACGACCAATGACGACAACCACAAGGGGATCCGATGTTCTGGTGCACTAAGCACAAGACTTTAACCGTTGAGCACAAATTTCTAGAAATGAAAAAGGAAGGTGATTTGACATCGACCCTTACCATAACTGTTATCAATTGATGTCTATTAATACATTAACAGACGTAAATTGTAGATTTTTTTAATAATTTATTCGTTTTTACAATTTTACCAAACTTGAAAAGCTGAAAACCAACACAATTTGAATATTGAATATTTCCATAACACAATTTCATGTTTAAAGTATGAAATAATCACAACTAAAACTATAAACTATCAAAACTACAACTAAAACTAAAGCTATCAAAATTAAAAGTAGTTAAACTAAACTAATGTATGTCTTCAAGAAAAAATAGTTGTTGTTATGGTGGTATGTCCTATCTCCATCGCTCTAGAAGATATGTTGCACACTTTTGTTGTATCTTATTTATTGTGTCCTCTGTTATTGGTGACAGATTCTTAAAGCGCTACAAAAATAACACAACTTCATTATGTTTGCATTCTGATGTTTAAAGTTGAATGTGATTTGTAATATGTGATCATTACCTTAGTCCAATCATCTCTAACTCTTGTTCGAATGATGGTTTTGATCAAAGACATGATATAGTAGACACATGTCCATGAATTTGACTACTTTTTGTCGTAAACATGATAAAGAAAATAATTAGATATACAAGTCATAAGTTGACATATGAATACAAATTCAATTCAACCTTCATCCTCACCATCTCGCCATGAGAAATGGAAGCAAACTCGTCTTAAAAAGTCAGGAACATGGAATTTTGATGAGTCATAACGAGTAGTTAAGTAAATTGTAAGTAAAAATGTTTCAATAGTTTAATTGAAAACTTGTTATTCAAATTAAATACTCCTAATTATATATGATTCCTTGTTGTAGGATTCTCTAGTTAAGTAGTAGGCCTATAGTGGTTTCAATCCTCATAGTTGAGAGGATATTCTTAACATTAATCTTAGATGACCTGAATATCCTAGACGTGTTCGTATGGTTGGATATGGTGTGGGGATTCAAACTTACTTTGGAGCCTCATCGCAAAGCTAATCTCATTAATCCACTTATACGCCTTCAAAGGAGTACATGAAGAAAATGAAGTTTGAACTTACTGAAGAGATAAGAAGGAGATGAAACAAGAAAGGAAGAAGTTAATACAAGAGCGAGAACAAATGAGACAAGAGTGTAAAGAGATGATGGGAACATTTGATAAGCGGCTAGAGAGCTCACTAGTCTTGCAAAAGGAACATGTTGAAGTATAAGCTAACCTTTCTTCTGTTCGTAAAGTTAACACTAAAGGGAGTTGCTCAACTGTAACTGAAATAGGGGGTGACATTGGCTTCGGTAACCAATGTGAGTTGTACACAATAGTTGAGTATGTATCTCCTCTTGATTGGTGGCCCACATGAAGAGCTTTGAAAGTTCAACCATGTTACATGATCAATCTCCCCCTTCTCATTTGGTAAAGGTTATGGTGGAGATGATACATTATGGTGATGTTGCAATTCCTATACCAACATTTGATGTCCATATTGTATTGGAAGCATTGCAAACCTTCGTCACCTGGCCTAAACATCTCGTGAATATGACACCATGTTACACTTCGTTTTGTATCTATACTAATATTGTTACATATGAAATATTTAGTTTCTGACTAATGTCATGTTTGTTTTATGTGTAGCAACATGAAACAGAGTTGCACGTCACTACCAAAAAAGGATTGTCTCTCGAGGATCCACTAGCCACATTGTGGGAGGTTGTTGCATCCATAGGTACAAACCTAGTGGAGATTCCATCGGATGCCACTATTTTTGGAAAACAAAGCGAGCTTCCATCATACCTTTACCAATTTGATTTGGAGGATATTTTAGCATGAAATCAAGACTTAAACATGTTTGTTGTGTCGTCAAGCAATGAATGACAACCATTGTGGAAGCTGTTAGCAATTTGGGTCACTTATATATATATATATATATATATATATATATATATATATATATATATATAAGTAATTATTAAATGTGTTAGGGCCATTATATTTTATTAGCCAACTTTATAAAGTGATCTAATTAAGATAAATATGGCTAAGAGTATATTTGTCATGAAAGGTATATTTTGTAGCGACCAACAATAATTTTAATTTGTTGAAGGGGTCAAATTATAATTATTGAAAGTAAAGAAAAGTAACCACCAAAGGTTACTTAAAAGGTCATGATCCCCATCTGTGAGTGCATCGTATCATTCATATTTCTTTCTCTTTATTTCCATCAGAAGAGAAAATCCAGAGGGAACCTAAGGTCCTTTATAGAGGGAAGATCAAAGACCAACTCATGTTACTTATTCATTATTCCCAATGTTTAATCCTTCAGGCACGCTTCCGCTTTATTCTTCTAAGGGTATTAAGAACTGCTTTGACAAAAAGGTTTATTGCTCATTAATTGTTAATCTGTCAATCATAAAAATTCTAACAATTGGTATCATAACATGTAGTGATTAATTGAGAGAAACCTTTGATCTTTGATCTTTTCAATTTTGAGAAATTATGATTATAAGTTTTGGGGTTTTCATTTAATTATTTATAGTCTGCATTGAATTCTTGTTCCATTAATGAATGTTATATTTGAATGATATCTTTTGGATTAATATAAAAGAAACCCAATTTATGTTGTTTAATATCACGAATTCAGTATCAGGAAAATTTTTTGAACCCTAAAATTAAATATTTAAAATTGAAAATTAATAACTCCATTCATGTTTCTAGAATTTTAATCATCTAGGAAACCCCATAATTAAGAACCCTAATTCAAAATTTGAAAAGAACCCTATATTGGGGAAAAATCCCCAATCTACGAATCAGCTTACCTTTGCATTTTGTTTCAGCTTCTCATGGGTTTCATAAAACCCTATTCGAGTTTCCTTTTTTCTGGGATGCAACATATGGCTTTTGCCACCACTGTTCTTTTTTGCTAATCTGAAACCCTAAGGTTAATGAACCCTAAAATTTGGCATGATGGTTTGACGTTCTTATGCGTTTTGTTTGTCTCGTTCCCTTGCTTCATCACCAACGATGAACTCCTTGGGAGAGCTAGCGGTAACGATTGTTCGGTGCGGTGCAGCGGCAACTATCGTTCAGTGCGGCGCAACGACAAAGGTTCAACCCATGGGGGTTTTGTGTTTGCACAACAGCGGCGACCTGTAGCGGCGACTGTGACGGCGAGATCCTTCAGAGCTTGCGATAATGGTGGCATGTTCGTTGTTTTCGTCTCATGGCAGAGGATGTTAGCGAAGGTGCTTCATTGATTTGCTTGTGGTGTTTGTCATGGCCAAAGGATGGCAGATTTGGTTCGCGTTCTGACTTTCTAGTGGTGATGCAGCGGCGGAGTTTCTCGTTCTCGTGAAAGCCTCGCAGTGAAGAGCGATCCTACATACGATGACAGCTCAAGGCTTGCAGGCAGTGACGCAAGCCCAACTTGGGAAGGTCCAATAAGGCCCAATCTGGGAAGGTTCAATAAGGCACAATCTGGGCTAGGAAGGTCCAATAAGGCCCCATCTGGGAAGGTTCAATAAGGCACAATTTGGGCTAGGAAGGTCCAATAAGGCAGATCCATTTTGGAAGATTTTTTTTTTATTGGATGTAGACATGGATTTAAGCGGATTTGAATTTTGGACTTTTATGAACTTTTAAAGCCCAATCTGGCGCTAGCCTAATTTATAGGGATGATATATTTTTTTTTATATCCATTTTTGGGTGATATGGATTTGGATCTAATTTTGGACTTTTATGAATTTTTGAAATTCTAAAATAAAATAAAATGAATTATTAATTAAGAATAAATAAAAGTAAAAATAATAATTAATTAGGAATAAATAAAATTCAATTTTAGTCTTTTTTATAATTTTTTTAAAATGAGCTATTGATAATTAAGAAATCACCAAAGTGAGTCTTCTTTATCTAGAGTAGTTCATAAAGAAAGATTAATATTTGGTCGGCCTAAAGGAAGATTAATATTTGGCTGGTTTATGGATATCCATGCGAGTATTGGTCGGCCTAAAGGAAGATTAATATTTGGCCGGTTTTTATACGCACTTGTGATGGTAACATGTGATAATTTTAAGGTCTTTTGTCAATAATAAAATCAATCCAAAGATAGGTTTGTATTATTGTCCAAACCAAGATCATTACACCAAGATACCTTTAACCGTTAATCATTACACCAAGATACCTTTAACCATTAATATTATTAATTTTACAGTGTGAGCTTAATTCCTTTGTTTCTCTTGTATAAAATACAGTTACAATGGCTTATATATATCTGCTAACTTAAATTCAGTTTCGATCCTCAATGGTACAAATTTTAAGGATTGGAAAGGGAATATAGAGATAATTCTTGGCTGCATGGATCTTGACCTCGTGTTGAGGATATAGAAACCTCCTTCTCTTAAAAACTCAAGTACCTCTGATGAGAGGAGAGAATATGAGAAGTGGGATCGCTCAAATCGCATGTGTTTGATGGTCATTAAGCACGACATTCCAAAGGTATATAGAGGTACTATATCTGAAGAAATTACAAATGCAAAATATTTCCTTATTGAGATTGAAAAACGCTTTGTAAAAAGCGCTTTGTGAAAAGAAAAAGCAAGTGTACTTCTTCAAAGCTTTGCTTCCATGAGGTATCAAGGCAAAGAAAATGTGAGAGAGTACATTATGGAGATTTCAAACATTGCTTTGAAACTTAAGTTGTTGAAACTTGAGTTGTAGGAAGACTTACTTGTACATTTTATTTTAATCTCTCTTCTTATAGAGTTTGAAAAATATAAGGTTTCATTGAAATGTCAGAAGGAGAAATGGTCTCTTAATGAGCTCATTTCATATTGTGTTCAAGAAGAGGAGAGACTGAAGCAAGAAAGGACTGAAAGTGCTCACTTAACTATTACCTTTAATGACAAGGGCAAAAAGAAGAAAATTGATAATCCTGATAGTGATGCTTCTAAAGGTCCATCACAAAAGAAACAAAACCAATCTGTTAAATGTTTCTTTTGCAATAAAGTTGGACACATGAAGAAGGAATGTACAAAATATCATGCTCGGTGTGCAAAGAAAGGGTTGCCTAAGCTATCGGAAGACAATTGATTCTAAAAGATGAATCTATTTAGAGATGTCAAATTTGTAGTGATGGAAGTGATAAAATGTTTTAGATTATTATTTTGTACTGCTTTTCTAAATTTTGGTTTTGAAAGACATTTCATTGTACCGTCATTTAGGCGAAATTTGATTTCATTTGTTTATTTGGACAAATTTTGTTATTTATATTTGTTTGGAAATAATAAATTCAAATTTGTTTATTCAAGTTTTTTTGAAACCTATTCACTTTTGGCAAATGATAATCTATATATTCTTCAAACGGTGACTTCCTATTATAAATCCTTAAATATGGAATTGCATGATATTAAGCATAATATTCTTTGAGGATATTAAGTTTGGGGGAAGAAAAAAGTTTAGAGGAAGAATTGTTGGAAGTGATCTGATTCGTAAAGTTCAAAACCTCTAGTAAGTTTAGAACCTCTATAAGAACAAACTCAAGATCCTCAAAAACATGTGCTTCACGAGGAGTATAAGTCTATGCAAGACAATAAAGTTTGATAATAACTTGTGCCGTTACCAGAAGGTATGGACCCCATTGGAAATAAGTGAATACTTAAGACCAAAAGAGATTCTAATGGTAATTTGGAAATGTATAAAGTTTGTCTTGTGACGAAGGATTATACTCAAAAGGAGAGGGTTTGTATGTTGATGACATCCATAGAGCTTTTATCATGAAGGATAATAAATTAGGGGATTTTGTAGTTGCTAAGGGAGACAAGTTTAGTCTCAATCAATGTCCAAAGGAAATTAAGAAATTCAAGAAATGCGGAAGATTCCCTATGTTTCAGTGATAACGGGTTTGATGTATGTCCAAGTATGTACGCATCTAGATATAACATATATAATTGGGGTTTTAGGCAGATATTTAAGCAATTAATGAATGGATCTTTGGAAAGCAACCAATAAATTTATGAGGTTTTTTCAAGAGAACAAAGGTGTATAAGCTCACGTATATAGAGTTAGAGCGGTTAGAGATCATTAAGTATTCTGACAATTTTACAGGATGCCAAGTTAGTTTAAGATCCACTTCAAGTTACATTTTCATGCTAACTAGTGGTGTGGTTTCTTGGCTCAATACCAAGCAAACCCTTATAGTTTTATCCACTATGATTGCAGAATTTGTAGCATCTTATAAAGCATCAAATCAGAGTATATGGTTGATTTTTGTCACAAGATTGCGTATTATGAAAGGAATTGAAAGACCAATCAGGTTGTGACACCAAATTAGTTCTTAAAGAAAGAGTACAGAGTGGATGGATTTCCATAGAACACTTAGGAACAAACTCCTTAATGATATATATCCTCTTAATAAGGCTATTACACCCAAGGTCTTTTATGAGCATATTTCTTATATGAGTGTTTCACAGTTTGAGGAATATTTGGTTCAATGGGAGTTAATAATCTTTGTGTGTGTTCTATATTTGTTTTTCATGTATGCATACATTCTGGTTTATTATTCATAAATTACACTTTGTACATTAAGGTTATTGTATTGATCTCATTGAGATAAAGTTATGACTAGTTGAAAATAGTTGTGTATAGATCACCTTCATGTAACTTTTCATGCTACACATTTCATGATGAATCTATGTCTTTTGGTTGTGTTAGCATTAGTGGTCACTATCGGGTTTGGTTGCGGTTGTTGCAATTAAAACTGCTTTGGTTCTACATGCGGATATAATCAATGGATGAGACTTTGGGATATACTCAAGGTATATAATGACATTTTTGAGTTCTAAAGTGTAACACATTTGTAAGGATGTATATATATATATATATATATATATATATAGTGTGTGTGTGTTAGGACCATTATATTTTATTAGTTAAATTTATAAAGTGATCTAATTAAGATAAATATGGCTAAGGGTATATAGTGTACTAATTTTAACTTTACTTTTGAAGAACTTTGTTGACAAATAACCAATAAATTCAAAAGCATTATCATATATTTAGAAAACTGGACAAAGTATATTTTCTTTCTAGATATAAGAATTTAGAAGTTGATAGTTAGATTTAGTTTAATAGTTTTAAATATTTAAGAACTTTGTTCAAAAATTAGATATTTATCTTTAAGATATATTCAAAGCCTTCTCTATGTTATATTATTATACATGTTTGAACTAACTTAATTTCTAGAAACTTTCTTTACAATTTTTTGGTAAAAACAAAATTGTAAATAGGTTATTTTAAAAAAAAAACTTTCATGATAGTTATGACACAAACCGTTGTGATATTGACTTTCAAGCACCAAATTCTTTAAATTGAGATTGCAAGATCATTACGATTAAGAAAATAACCATCATGATAGCTTAATTCCAAATTTTAATTAGTTTTTATATAATTTATCCATTTAACAATGGTGTATAGCACCATCATGGTTTTCAACCATCACAATGATGTTCAAACCATTGTGATTTTCGTGAAATGTTTAATGACAATGAGGATATTTTAGTAGAAATATTTTTTTTTTACCATTATGATACGTCTTTTCTACAATAATGCCTATTTAATTTTAATAACTTGTTTTTCTTTGTGACGATGACTTTATGTCAATTTGTCACTTTAAAACTCTCTAACTGATTAGGAGGCTTGTTCCAACAACATCAAATTGTTTAAAAGTCAAGACTAAGAATAATTTAAATATATTTTCTCTTTTCAATCCTCTAATAAATATTTTGAGAATAAATTGACAAAAAGATTGTAGGCTTCAAAGTAGATAATACTTCAAATACTATTATTGATTCTAACGATATTATCACAATTTACTTGAGATCGAACCAATAACAATTTTTTAACCCCTTTGTACCTCAATTATATATATAATTAATGTAAATATATGTTAAATATGATTATAATTGACATAAATTTACGTTGAATTTGATTATATTTGACAGAAATATACATTAAATTTGACCATATTCGATAAGTTGGCACTTTGCCCCTTTTTGGATATTCATATATATATTACGTAAAAACACCTATTATTATTTACGTCTATTGTTGATATTATCTGACATCTTTTTACATCATTTAAAAAGTTCGACGTGAATGAACTTTATGTTTTGATCTTTCGCATCATGTTTGACCTTTATGTAACATATTTTGAGCCTAAAATTGACGGGAAAATCTACTTCTACACTAGTATTATAATATTTGTAGTTTTTAAGTTTTTTGAAGTGTTTGAAATAAACTAAATTTTTCTCAATAAAAGATTTACTTTACTGTGATATTATGAAAGGATAAGATATGAACTTATTTATTGATAAGGAAAGACAAAAGACATGTGGATTAGTATTTTAAAATACAACAATGAATTTGAAATTTCAATATGTTGCTAATCAAAAGGATTTCATTCATAAATTAAATTAAAATAGAAAACATGTAAAATTAAGAAAACTGATTTTAAAAAAAAATCAAATTATTTTATTTAAAAATATTTTATTAATTTAATGTTGTATTAATACGTTGAAAACAAGAATCAATGGATGAATGAAACAATATAAATTTAAGAACAATATTTGCACCAATTAACTACAACACTGAATCTTTTAATAGTGATAAAAAAATAGAAAGTCTATAAATAAGTTATACGAAGATTATGTTGAATTGATAGATTCTTAATTTGGCGAAGTAGTCCACTTTCTATTAAGGTTTTAATCTATTTTCTTTTCTTTCGATGTTTTTGTTAGTAAGAGAAGTTATTGGTGTACGATTTGATATTTTAATCTATTTTCTTTTCTTTCGATGTTTTCCTAAGGAGACCAACAACAAAGACATCATCAACCAACTACTACACGTGGAAGCAGTTCATAGTTTTTCAGGTATGTTAGAGTTAATTGATTGTATGCACTGGAAATCAAAAAATTGCTTAGTTGCATGCAAAAGTCCATTTTGCTTTGATCATCATGCTAACTCAACAATCATGTGGCATCAAAAGACTCGTAGATTTGACGTTTATTATTTTCTATTGTAACATGTGTTGCAATATACCCTAAATGGGGGTATATTGCAATTGGGTTCATCTCTAACATCCATAGATGAAAAATTATACAAAATTACGTTAAATAATATTTAAACGTGACTTTACAAAATATGATGCACAGTAAACAAAACACGCTTTTAGTACACATGTCTTAATTAACTTTAGATCATCTAGAATAATGTTAAAGTAGTATAAATCTAACTACCCTGAATTAGTCTCTTAATGTATAAGCCGGGTAAAAAGACAGCTTACCAAAACATCAAGACATTGTAAAAAAATAGTTACCTTTACTCTTTCTGCATTATCGTCTTCCCTATGAATCTAGTACACCATGAATAGTTTGTTTAAGTTTTCCAATACCTCATGATTTCAGGACTAAGATTAATGCTATGTGAGAACCAAAACTCCCTTACTAGGAGGCTCAGAGTACAAAAACTGTAACAAAAATGCTTGACCCTCATACATGTGAATAAAAGAAATTAGGTTACCAACACACGCTTTATCCTCACTGGAACTACCCCTTTCACTTACATTAGAACCTTTGCTGCGCCCTCGGGAAACACGTGATTTATGTAACACCCGTTCCCAGCTCAAAATCCGCAATCCCAGTTAGTAGAGGTATTAGAATTATAAAGCAACGAGTGAATGCTCATTCTGACCCATTACCATGAAGTGGAAGGGGATGAATCATATAGCTGAATGGTGGATTGTTCAACTGCGAAGACATCTTCCTGAGCATTAGTTTCAGTAAACCTCCGTGTTCAACTACCTGCAAAATAATCGTCAATAAATAGTGATTAACCTTTGAAAACAAGAAACGCAAATAAAGGACACAATAGCACATGTTTGCATGGTTGATAATGAAGTGACATAAGAGCAGATTACAGCAATACAAGGAGGATCAGTGTTATGCTAAACCCATAGCATAGGAAAATCCACGATGTGCACGGCACAGCTTAAGCCATCTATGAGCTTACTACAAGAATTGTCAATCTGTACTATATAAATATATTATAATAATTTCTCAGAATTCTAATGTCTGTTATGCCCTAATGCATTACTTATGTCCAATACAGACACCAGACTAAAGTCCAAAATATAAAATGCAGCATGAGAATCAAGATTCAAGATTTATATACACTCACGTTCTAAAGACAAAGTTAAGCTTCATAATACTATGATCATTTCATAATCCCAACAAGATGAATAATATTCTAAGAAGTTAAAACAAGTCATATGATAATGAACCTCCAAAAAATAGCTGAGCCTCGCAATATTACTTATAAGATAACTTGGCTTTTAAAAAAAATTATAGTAGTGTCTAGGATGTGTTTAGGCAAGGTTAGGTGTCGACTCACTTTCTTGGCATATGTTGGAGAGGTGTCCGAACTAAATATTATTTTTTATTGAAACAAGTAGATAAGTGTCCGACACTTGCCAAAGGCATATCATGTCCAAAAAATGTCTGACACGCCATTCTAAAGAGGTGTTAGTCCATCCCCTACAAGGATATCACAATCCTCTTGCAGTTACTCGTGAAGTTCTGAGTTCATATGCTGTAGCACCACTGCTGACTTCTGCAGAACGCAGTGTTTCCCACCAGCTCTGATCAGATAATCAATCTTAACACATTTCTTTTACCTTCACAGGTCAGAAACACGGGGAACTTTAGCCAGCAGTCCGTTGATGATATGTGTATCTGTGTGTTTCACAATCTGCTTCTCAGCTTCAGCCTCTCACTTCAGATCCCTACATGTCAGTGCCTAGACTGCTTAGCTCTTTCAAAGTTTAAATGGACAGTTTATGATTTAAGTCTTTAATAATTTAATGTATTTCATGATTGAAAACTTTTGATCAAGATGGAGCTGAGTTTTTGTTAATTATAATGTTACACACACACACACATAATATAAAGTGAGGTTAGAGTGTGTTATGCTATGTGCTATAGAAATTAGCCTCCCAATTTCCGTAAGTGTGATTATTCACTATTAACAAGTATGATACAAGGCAAATCACTGTATAAGGTTTTAGTTCACAGTTTACCATTCATGAAGATGCAAGAAAAGTATTTGCTACTCGATAATGTTTATGACACCTACAACGACACTTTCCAAAAAGAACTTGGCCTCCCAATGTCTAATTATAATTTCTAAGCACAGTCCATGTCCTGTCTCATTATTCCAAGCGCCAAGGAAAATAAAGTCATTTCCAAAAATACTGTTATCGCAACTGACAGTCTAACACCATCTCAATCTACTTGTTCTATATGTTTGTCACATGCAATCACCCCATAGTGGAAATTAGCATCAAGTCCCAGAAAACGACAAATATAAAGCCTTTATTCACACCTTCTATCAGATGCATTCTATTGAAACCAAACTAAACATGCTGAACATGGCGTAACACAACTTCACAAATAATGAAATGAAACAATTTCAGCATCCAATTCATGGAAGTGAGCACTACAATAGTAAGAAAAAATTCACATCTCAAGGAAATGTAGCAGCAAAAGGAACCGGTGAAAAGAAGTTGGAGATGAATCAACCAAAAGATACTCATGTTGAATTGAACAAATAAAACATTCTCCTGTCTGATTAAAATGATCTTTCATACTTGCAAGACGCACAGAAACACTAGGTGGAATAACTAGTGGGCCATCATCCGACCATGAGAATGATTCATTGATGCACCAGCAGACGCACCATGGTTTTTAAACACCTTCAAAGATTAATAACAGCAAGTTTACTTGATAATTAAATGATGAAACAAGTGCAATAAGAAGATAATAAAGCCAACATCTACACGCTATTCCTGAATTTCACATAAGAGGTTTTACCTTGCATTGAAAATTATTAACATATAATATATATCAATGCATATAAAATATGCATAGCAAGCATATATTAAATATTACATACCCATTCTGCTTATGATCAAACATAAAGTGGCAAAACAAAACTAGAAAGTACACATGCCAATCCTACGAAGTAATCAAAAGACAATACAGCTCAAAAAAGAAACTAGATAGAGTACCTGATAATTCAGATAATTCACATTGGTCAATGCAGAAATCAACGCCTTTTACTAAGGGATTTATTATGCAACTCTAGCAAGCCCTGAAGAGATTCTATAGACCACATTTCTTCGTTCTGGGCGTATACTTTTTGATTAAGAGAGTCTATTATTATGCTGACATTACCAAACCCATATATTTGATGACCATTGTGCATTCTACCAGGTTTAAGCTTGAATAGCAAACCATGTTGCTGAGCATGAGCCTCGATGACTTCTTTCAAGCTCAATTCATGAGTGCCATCTGTGTTGACTGCACCACCCAAGCTAGCCGCTGCTTGCTGTTGAGCAAAAGCTGCTGCTTTCTGTTGAGCCTCAAATTGCCTCTGCTCAAGTACCCTAAGATAGCTTATATTCTCCTTTAAACCAGGTTGGACCACCTCCATACCTTCAACAGCCTGGTTCATCATATCAAGACCGCGATTAAGTTGGTATCGGATGCTTTCATTTGCTAACAGTTCTTTTGGAATGAGTTCCTTCCATCCTAAATACCATTTTGTAACTTCTTCAAAATTAGGATTTGAGCACAACCAATGATACAGAACCTGAAGCCATTTAGCAAAGAAGAATTTCTCCATCATATCAACCATTAGGTGAATAGGAATAGCAGAAGCCCAGTTCATTACCCAATAAAATTGATCAAGATTCTGACTTGCCGGGTTCACTTGGAACTCTTGCAAGACAGACTGTAACTTTGGTACAATAAAACGAAGCATAAGTTGTTCCCAACTAGCAGAATCAAATACAGACTTCCAAGGAGACAATATAGCATAAGCAGATCCATCACTTGGGTGCCAGGCACCAAGAACAGTACTCAATTTAAAACGAATCACCTGGTAAATACCCTCCAACTTGTGACCCAGCAGCGGTAGCCATGGATGCACCCAAGTGTGGATAGGAATGGTCTCACGGTGTGGTTCCCAAGTATCCACAGCACTTGATAGTTTAGGCATAACTATATTGTCTAATATGGTGGCAAGGACTGATTGAGGAAGTAACTTTTCCCACAATTCCAGAAACCATAACATTGGTTCAGGATCCCGGGCCTGCCAGGTATTTATACCAGATATTCTTATAGCTGGCAATACAACCTCTAAAACCAATTGGGTATAAGGTGATGATACATCCCATATATCAACTGAATCTTCTTCTCGAAGCAATGCCTTCCACTCTGAAACCAACTCCAACCCATGAGATGGATTTCGCAGAGGATCCCAACCTTGGAACACTCTGATAAACAGGGGTAGAGCATAAAAACAAGCAATGCAAGACAAGTTACACAACTTGTAGTCATCAGCATATCTTTTGTGTAAATCCCTAAAGCAATGAGCAAGGGAATCCAATGTTAATGTTCCCAAAGTGTTTTCTTCTTCAACATGGTCTAACACACGCTTTATTTCCTCCATATTATCCAGCTGCTTCTTCTGGAACGCTGCCTCAGTTTCTAACTTCTCTTTTTCTTTTTTCAAGCTAAGTGCCGTTTCCCTCTCTCTCCTCAAATCTCTGTCAATCTGTTGGATGTCAGCCTCAGCCAACCCAACTATTAACGCTACATTATACTGAAGTTCTGGCATTGGGATATCATTTTCTTTTGCTTTCTCCTCAGCATTCAAATCAGACAAATTTATTACTCGAGCATGTGGACCTCTCATATCATATACCTTCTGAACAACCTCAAACTCTTGTTCTTGCTTGCTTGCCAACAACTCCTCAGCTGTTACATACTCTTCCTCCTTCTTTTTCTTCAACCTTGCTTGCTTTGACCATAACCTTTCCTTTGTTTTACTAACCACAGGTTGTGAGACCTCTAGCACATTCTTCTTCTCTTGCTGCAAAACCGGCAACGGCAAAGTCTCCTTAGACTCATTAAACCCTATGCCAGAATTCTTGGCCCTCAATCTGGCCTCAATAGGAGCCACAATACCCTGCTCATTCTTCCCAAGCCCGCCTCCTTTATAACCCATCTTCTCCAACAACTTCATGCCTATCCCTTTTGTATGCTTCTCAAACTTCCCCACATCACTAAACCCATCTTGAACTGAACTCTGATGCTTCCCCCTCTTCTTCTCCAACCTCTCCTTCTCCCTTTCCCTTTCCCTTCTCATCGCCCCCTCCTTAATCTTCTTCCCGAATGCTGAGGGCAAGAAATTATCATGACCGTTCTCATCAGAATCATCATTTCTTTCTGAACCATTTGCTGTATTGCCAGAATTAAAACCTAGACCAGTCCCAGAAGTGCCACCAGACCCCATACCAAAACCTGATCCTAAGCCCGGCCTATCCTCACTAACATAACCATCTTTCTCATTTTGCTCTTTGGACTTATTATCAATTTCCTGATTGGGCATAAACATTCCAGTAGACACAAAATTCACAGGCTTGGTTAGATCTTGCTTCTTTGAAAAATCACGGTCCTTCCTCCGTTTTCTACTTGAATAATCATCATCGTCATCAGAATCTGCAAAAACCCCGTAAAGAACATCATCCTTTGTCTGAGTGCGCTTTTCCTTACGACTCTTGTAGTAGAATTCACCACCAATCCATTGACCACCCTCATAATCATTCTCCATTCCAAATTTCTCCATCTCTTGATCCTCGTCCATGTTTATGGCAAATAAACCTGTAAAATAAATTGTTTAGAAAAATGGCAAGTTTATATATAACCAACAAAAATTACACAGTACATTCCCTGTTTGACATTTCGTTTTGCAAAATCCCTGAACATATTGCAGACCAAATTTAGAACGGTGGAAGTAGGGTAAACAGTAAAGAGGTCTACAAGCAGAAAAATGGACACAAAAATTAATGAAAATTTGAAAAGGAACAGTGTAACGAAATCTAAGCGGAATGGAGACACGGGTGTAGAAGATGAGATGCCTGAAAACCAATGGCTGTTAAGTTCAATAAAATATGAAATTGTATTTAGCTTCACAAATATGACAAACAAGTTGAGCTCAAAAGTAACTTTCATCTTGTTACATTTGGGAAGGCTACTCCAAAATTAAAAGTTATGTCAAATCTCCTTGCAATGATCAACGTCATTAACGGTCATTAATGTTTTAATCAATAAGTTAACGGTTTAGAATAAAACAAAACTTAATTCCTACGAAAAGCTAAACATTCACACAGAAAAATCAACAAACCAAACAAATGCACAAAGATAAGAAGAACCAGATTCAAGATTCAATAGAGTCAGAGCCCTGTCAGAACCAAACTTGTTTCACTTTTCTTTTGCAAAGTAGTTTAAATTCATTTCACCGAAAGTTAAATTGCACATGAAATTGCGGCCATTCGCATACACCAAAGGGAAATGTTAATAAGCATATCACTCAAAAACAAAAACAAAAAAGAACACACACCTTGTACGCATAGAAAAGGTTCCTACCAAGTTAACACCCATCAAAATCCATATACTCTTTTTCACTTATATTCCGATATTTTATTTTACTTCTCAGCCAAACCACAGAATAACACGTTTTCTTCCCGCAATTTTTCCAAACATCCCCTTCATTCTTTTAAAACATGAGAGAGTAGGAAAGTGGGGAAAGAAGATAATAAAACGAAACTAATTTGGGTTTAGGACTTACCTTTAGAAACCGCGAAAGGGGTATAAGGTATAAATTAGTGCAGAAGCAGAAATCACGAACTTGAGCTGAAAGAAGAATAACGAGGTAGTCAGCAATGAATTTGCGTTTGATTAGGGTTCGTGAGGAGATTGCCAAAAGGGATTGGGTTTGGGAATTGAGAGAGAGAGTTGAAAATTGATGAGTTCTGAAGAGAGTTTGAAAGTGAATTGAATTGAATTGAGAGAGCGTAATCGGTGCGTCTGGTGGTGAATGAATAAAATGTGTTTTGGGGTTAAAGAAAAGAGAGTACGTTAACGGTGGAAACGAAGAACCGAATAAGGGTAGGTTATGCTTTTTCATTTCAACTCGAATTTTTTTGCTTCAATATATTTTCCCCCCGGATATTTCTTTTAATCAATAAAAGATAAAAGATATAAAAAAAATTAGGATATTTATTTTAATCAATTAAAAAACAAACCTAGGTTTTGTTTAGACAATTTCCTTTTTCTTTTTCTTTTGTAAAAACGTTGAAAAAACAAAAGAAAAACTTTTTGTTTATTTGGGATATTTGTTTTAATTTAATGAATGAAGAAACAGATTTAGATTATGTTTAGACAATTTTTCTGTGAAAACAATGAAAAAGAAAGTAAAATCTTTTCATGAGAATACTTAAGAAAAAAATATAACTATAAATTAAAATTAGTGTAGATAAAATATAAAATAAAACACGTAAAATATAAATTCTTCAACCTTTTATATTTTTATCTATGCATAATGTAATTTAAAATAATGAAAAATTTATTTGTTTATAATCAAATATTATATTTTTAAAATGTTATATAATTTATTATTATATCATGATATTTTATAAATATATAATAATTAATTATTATATTGTAATATTTTAGATATATAATTGAGTATGATAATAAATTATTATATTAAAGATATTTGTATTGTTGTGAAATTTTGTCTATTTGGATATTAAATTGATATAAAAACTAAAATTATGCCATTATAATATATAAAGACTAAATATTTATACATTTCCAGTATTAAAGAACCTAATTGAGAAAATTAAAACTTAAGGAATTAAAATTACACGGTTGTAATTAACATAACTTAACATTTTATTATAAACATTTAGATGATTTTTTTTATTTATAAAGATAACTAAATAAATAAATATGTATATATAGTTTTTCTATATTGTCTTTGATAGTTTATGATACGAAATTTACAATAAAAAAAATAAATAGTTAAATATTTTTATATAATTTTGATATGAAATTAGGTTTTCTTATATTTGGATTTGTTCTTTAAAATTTAAAAATGAATAAATATAGTTTTTTTTTTTAATTTGAATAGGACCTCTTTTTGGCTTCACATATGTCACTCTTGTTAAATTGACATGTATTCGATTTGTATCTATTTGTATGTATTTGATTAACAAGTTAAGCAACATGGTCTAGGCCATCTAGATAATGGCCCATGAGTAAATTTTACAAGGTATGTGATTTACGTTCATTAACCACTGCAATTATTGTTAGTTGACGCACTTGTCTGACTACGACGTCAGAGTGACTTTTGTAGACACAACCCCTATTCGGTTTGGAGAGGAAGAATACCTCTAAGGTTGAAGGCTTGAAGTGTTGAAGTGCTTTCGGAGTCTTTGAAGGATATACGTTCAACTCTATAAGAATAATTAACGCCCATTGTGGGGTTGACTTATATTCAATGAAGAGATGAATGTCTTAGGCTTTGTTCACTTGAATGAATTTTGGGGAGAGTGATTGAGGGGATTTGAGAGGATTTGAAGGTAAACTTTTTTGTTGTTTATTTGAGTGGATTTGGAGGTAAATGAGAGTGAATTTGGAAGTAAATTTTTTTAATCTGTCACATCAGTCAAATCCTACACTAGTTCTCACAAATTTTACTTTCAAATTCATTCTCACTCACCTCCAAATACACTCAAATAAACAACAAAAAAATTTACCTTCAAATTCTCTCAAATCCATTCAATCACTCTACCCCAAATCCATTCAAGTAAATAAAGCCTTAAGGATGAAGAACGCTGAGCTGAAGAGGAGGGTGAAGGCTGAAGATAAGAGAAAGGTGAAGAAGATTTCCAAGAAAGTTGTCTCAATACACAAGGTCTCATCGCACTAACACACGATTAAGGAGAATAAGGGTGAAAGTGGTCATAAGACTTGAGGAGAAACTAACGCCTCCTTAGTGACAATAGGAGCTCGTCGACACCCCTTCAATGATGACATCACAAAGACCTCACTCCCTAAGAAATTGAATGCCCTCACCCTATACTGCTATGATGGTAACACTAACCCTGATGAGCACATTGTTGTATAAATCACCAAAGTCAGTCTCTACTCGACTTACGATGTTGTTATGTGCAAGGCCTTCTCGACGACTTTGAAAAGGGTCATTCTGGAGTGATTCACTCATCTACCTCCCTACTCTATCGATTGTTTTGATACCTTGACGTCGTCCTTCCCCACGCCATATGCCACTAACTGACCCCATTGATAAGTACTCAAAATGAGTTAATTTTAAGATGAATTTTACACTTATCTTACTTTGATTTACTTAAGTTTCTGTACAAATCACCCCAATTTAGTATGTTTGCATTTTTTGCACCAGTAGAGAGTCAAGGCGGAAAAATAAAGAAAATGGATGAATATTAAATGATTCTAGACAAAACTGATATTGGTACAACTAAGCGGCATATGTGATAACAGTTGAAAAACTGTTATTTTTATACTTAAAATTGACTTCAATTACAACCTTTATGACTTTGAAATTAGATTGAACTCATGATTTTGTTGAATTATTGGAAATAACAGAGTTGGACAGGTTTTATGCTTGATTTCCTTGTTTTTGCAGGTTTTAAGATGAAATTAATGAAAGAAGTGAAAAGGGAAAGACATGGAGACCGAAAAGGACACAAAAAGTGCAAAAGAAGAGAATAAGCAAGTACCGCTCAACGCCAATTACCACTGAGCGACACTTTTCAGTACCCGTTGGCACCGCTGAGGGGAAAACTTGCACTGAGGGGAAGAAGTGAAACGCGCTACTACCGCTGAGCGACACTTTTATGGACTTGGGCCTAATTTTATGTATTTTTTAGAATAGTATATAAGCTTTAGGATGTCCTAGGGTTTATATCTTTGGCTGGAACAAAGCAGAAGCACACTTTTCACCCCTTGGGGGTAGAATTGGAGATGGTGACGACTCTCCTCTTCTCTTTCTCAGGTTTTTCTATCTCTTTCATTCTTTCATTGTATTTCATCTAGTTTCACCATGAATATGGTGAACTAAACTTATTTTATTGTTGGGGAATCAATGTAAATCCTTAGAAACTCTGTTGTATGGAATTTGTTCTTAAAAAGCATCTTTATGATACATGCTTTCTTT
>NW_025911172.1:0-27906 GCF_018835915.1 Vigna umbellata
AAATCATTGGGAAAGTAGAGACCGCAGCAGGATAGAACAACTAAAGGATTTCAATTCCTAGACATAGGTTGGAACTTTTAGTCATCTGTGACATTGTGGTAAGCAAATTGAGAACTGAATAGCTAAAGGATTAGCATTTAGTTTGAATGATTCTGAAACTGTCATCTGAGGGGATCAGAGTGTATGCGCCTAGGGTATGTCGATGGCTTAATTTTAAGGAATGTGGTAGTAGAAAATTACCTGAGTGATGTGAACTTGGAATTTCAACCCCAGTAATCTAAATTCGATGTTTCTACCACTTTATTTTACATATGTATGCTAATCTAAGTTTGTACAAAAATAACGTTTATACATTTGTATGCTAATCTTTTAAGCAAAAATAAGGTTCATAAATAATGAAAAAAAAAAGAGGTCTCCGGAAGTCCAAATACGAACTTGTTTAGATTTCCAATATGAAATGGTTTGTAAAAGAAATTTTGGTAGAACCTTGAGGGGGGGGGGAAACAAGAAGATTCTGCCGATTAATGAAGGTTTTAGAAGCACCTTTTATCCCATAATTTCTGAATTGCATTATTTTGAAAGTAAGTTGTTTGCCTGTGTCAGTTGGATTCGAGTTTGATGTCAGTCTAATACTACTATAGATATGGTATCTGTAAAGTAACATGGTCAAAATTTTCAATTATTTACTGCCAAATGAGCGGTGTTCAACCAAAAGAAAATGAATTTATGGTAATTTTAAACAAAATTAGGAATGATGATCAACTTTATAGTAGTTAACCCTTGCCAAGCTGAAGTATACATGCCCTGGCATATACAGGGCAGGCCAAATGAGGAATGCCAGTTAATCAATTTACAGTTGGAAGAGTTCACCAAATAGTCTCTACAAAACAAATTCCACCACTAAAATGAGTGAACCTAGTCCTGTCTCTCATAACAATCTCTATTCGGTACTCCTTTGAGACACAGTTTTCATAAAGGATGACAATCGTCACAAATTCTAAGATTTTTTATTGTACGAATGCATGATGATCTTTTCTCTCACCAATTAGGCAGTAGACAGTGTAATTTTTGCTATGCAGAGAACTATTTCTTTTTTTTCTCCTCTTCCAAATCAAACCAAAATTGCCGAAAGACTGGTGTGTAACCAAAAAGTTTCAAGTTGACTCACTATCTTCTAATTTTTATATATTTCATCTGATTGCTTATGATATTCTATCTGGCCATCATAAACACATTGCACCTCGTTATTAGTTTTCAATCCACTTACATGCTTCTCCTTTGAGATACCTTTATGACTCATTAATTCTGACCAGTCCGACATTATCCCCACCTTTTTCTTGGGCATAAATATTTGACAAAAACTACAAGGGCTCCCATCATGATCAGGCTCAACTCCAAAGTACTCGTTTTTTGCAGCAAATTCCCTAATTCAAGCTCACCCGTGATTTTGACAGCAGACATTAGGGATCCCCACATGTAACATTTGGAGGAAAAAAGGAATAGTCTCAATAAGCTCCGATGCTTTTCTCAAGGAGTTTGGTCTCAATATAGGTCCACCATGCAACCTTAATGTCACGTTGGGGAGAAATGTTGTGGTCATTGATCATGGAGGAAAAGAATTTCTCGCCCTCCTCAACCAAGCCTGCATGACTGCATGCATAAAGTAAACCTATAAACGTAACCGCATTGGGCTCAATATTTTGTACTTTCATCCTATGGAAAAGAGCTATGGCACTATCAGCATCCCCATGAATGGCCAAAGCATTGTCATGCTGGACCAAGATAATCACATTTTTTCTGGCATTATTTCTCAAAACCTCTCTTGCTCGGACCAAGTTGCCACATTTAGCATACTATCACCCAGGGCATTGTTGATGGAAAGCCCTTCCAAACCATTGTTTATCTGCATATGAATGAACCCCACTGGCTTTAACAAGTGCACCAACTGAGCAATCAGAAATGACACTCAGCATCGTGATCTGATCAGTGCACTATTCTCCGTCGCTGCATCTCCATCAACAATTCAGAGCCTCTTGAGGCTGTCACTTTCAGCATAACCAGATATCATGCAACTTCCAACACACCAAGTCCTTCTCACTATTTGGTTCAAATATGAAGCGCGCACTTTTCTCCATCCAATCTTCGCATACCCCGAAAGCATAGCAGAGAAACAACCAAATGTTTGAGGGGAAGTTTTTTTTTGGGATCATAGACTTCCCTAGCCAGAGATACATAGCACCACCTCGCCAATACATATTAACAGAGCATCTGTATATGTGAGTCAACAAACCCGAAAACCATTATCCTTAATGAACTCATTAATTGCTTGCAAAGCTTAAATTTCCGCATACCACAAGCAGAAAGCACGGTACAAAGGATAATAGAAACAAGCTCCATACAGAAATATTCATTTCTTCGTAAGCTCTTAAAACATGGTCTAATGACCAATCTGGGGGAGTACCCATCAATCATAATATTCCAGGTAAAGACATCCTGTGAGACATTTGTCAAACAACCAACGAAGGCATCCATAATACTCCAATGCCGCGAACATGGGCAATCAAGGTTCGGTTTGAATAAAAGGGTCGTCATGGAAAGCCCAACATTGGAAACCGGCCGTGAACCCTCCAAGCCCAGATTCAAGGCAGAAAGTTTGGGAAACGCCTTCAACAGAGGGGGTGAAGCGGTGGAACTTGTCCAGAAGGGTACCGTTTTCTCCGGACGAGGCGATAGAGGAGAGGGTCCCCTCCGGTGTGGGGCCACGAGAGAACGACGGAAGAGTGGTTTGGTTGAAGAGAAACGAGTGTGTGGGATTTGGAATTTGGGTGAAAAGAGAAAGCGCATAGTGAAGGGCTGAAGGAGAAGAAGAAGAAGAAGGGTGTTGCGCATGGCAACAACAAAGAAGGGTTCGAGAAGCAGAGAATTAGAGTGGTCCACCTTGAACGGAGGATCTGAGCATGCACCTTTGCTCACATTGTCTTAGGTCTTGCATGATTCCACACTCCCTTCTCTATACCAATCATCCTCGTGCTGCAAATGCTCGTGCTCATGCTCACGCCAATGCTCATGCTCACATTGTGAAAGGTCGTTGATGATGGACTTGACAGACGCCCGTGCTATAGGCTTTATCACTAAATATATGCCTTTTTCTTTTGTAGGAAAATTTGACACCTGCGGAAAATAATATGCTTAACTCGCTCAAGGGGATGTGTGAAGGGATTTTACTTTCTGTGTGCACTTGTTGTGTTACAGCTGCGGTGTATTGGTTTGTGATTTTAGGACTTATTATTGTGGTTGGCTATTTAATAATGATTTGTGATATTGCTTTAATTATGAATTTTTGGCGTTGGGTCTTGTATGTTTAAATGTGTTAAAAGTAATGCGGACCGGTGACTATCCAAGCAGTGGCAGTGTTGTAAGAATAACGAAGCTAAGAAATAAATACAAAAAGCGTGATGTTTTTCTCTTTTAAGCTATTACCTTACATCACGATGGAGAGTAGAGAGGGGTAGTTGTCTTACTTTCTATTCTCAAAATCAGGAAGATTCCTGTATATTTTTATTATTCTTCCATAGTCTCAGCAGATTCATTTGGGTTAGGAATGACCATAAGATTATTCCTTTATGCAGTAACTCGAATCTTTCAGTAAAGCAAAATATTTCAAGTCAACCTTCAGGCAGTAAGAGAAACTAACTTCATTGTCTGTTGTTTTAGAGTTGCATAACCAAAAGAGTCCCCCCCCCCCCCCCCCCCCCCCCCCCCCCCCCCCCCCCCCCCCCCCCCCCCCCCCCCCCCCCCCCCCCCCCCCCCCCCCCCCCCCCCCCCCCCCCCCCCCCAACCCCCCCCCCCCCCCCCCCCCCCCCCCCCCCCCACCCCCCCCCCCCCCCCCCCCCCCCCCCCCCCCCCCACCCCCCCCCCCCCTCCCCCCCCCCCCCCCCCCCCCCCCACCCCCCCCCCCCCCCCCCCCCCCCCCCCCCACCCATCCCCCCCCCCACCCCACCCCCCCTCCCCCCCCCCCCCCCCCCCCCCCCCACCCCCCCCCCCCCACCCCCCCCCCCCCCCCCCCCCCACCCCCCACCTCCCCCCCCCCCCCCCCCCCCCCCCCCCCCCCCCACCCCCCCTCCCCCCCCCCCCCCCCCCCCCCCCCCCCCCCCCCCCCCCCCCCCCCCCCCCCCCCCCCCCCCCCCCCCCCCGCCCCCCCCCCCCCCCCCCCCCCCCCCCCCCCCCCCCCCCCCCCCCCCCCCCCCCCCCCTTATATTTTATTACTGACAGAGCCAGACTCTCATTGGGGTTAGTATGACCATAACATTATACCTTTATGTGCATATAGTACATATGAATTCAGTACACTAATCGAGTTATACGTTTCATTTGGTAAGAGAAAACCACTTATTGTATTTTATTTTACAAGTTTTATAAGGCCTTCATACGTTAGTCTTGTAAGTTGTCTTATCCTTTTGCAGTGGAGCTGGTGTTTACTCTGGAGTTTACCAAGGCCGAAGAACGCTTTTATTCGTTGCAGAATCAAGGTTATTACAATGGATGGTAGCTTACTGCAGAAAGGAAGTATTCCGAATATGTAGGTTTTCTCCTCTCAGTTGCTCAGACTGTGAAATTTTTTATTGTCCGCTAATCCAAGTTCCAATTACCATTCATTCTTTCGTGTTTTCTTTAGTAGGCAATAACATACATGCTTCATAAGCAGAGCAATTCAGCTTAGCTTTCGTCCACTGTGACGAGCATGTGTAATAGGGGGGGTGGGTGGTTGATTAAAACTGCAAAGGTTTTTTTTCTTTTTTTTTTTTGTGTAACAAGATCAATGATGAGTGTCAATTACACGTTCTGAATAGAAGTAGACTACGTACGTATTAGAAGGAGGATATAGACAAACTTTTTCAAATGATATCAAAGACAGTCTAGGATTGATAGGAATGATGGTGAAGAGTTATTAAAAGCAAGGAAAGGTTATTATTACTTGGTATAGGAGTATTTTAGGGTAGTTGAAAATAAGGTGACTATTATAGTGTTAACTCACATGATCGTAACCCGTGTTTTTTCTTTCAATCCAGCGTGTTAACTTCTCTATTTTGTAATTGGATAGTGGAAATGAATGATTGGAACCCTGATATTGTAATTCCGAACACCTCATGTCATTTTACTGGCAAAATTCCCCGTTTCCCAGTGACTTATTGGTTGAAGACTCGATATTATTTAATCCAAATAAATTGCTATGGGATTAATTGATACCATTGTAATTGTTTGTAGTTGTTCAAATTTTATATACAAGAATTTGATGACAGTTAGAAGTTTGTTCCAATTAATGTAGAGATTTTTTTTCACATTTAAGTTTTTCATCTCTCTTTTACATACTAACTAGTTATATCTTGTTAGCATTCATGTTATTTCTATTAGTTTAATGAGTTCCCCCCTTCTAATCATTTACAACATAGCTTTGGTCCTTGGTATCACTTGATTCAAAGACAGTTTTTTTGTTTTTACCTTGATTAATAAACATGTAAGTCATTTTTAGATTTACACGGTGACAAGCCTCGTAGAGTTGAGATTTAAGTCAACATTTTGTTCCATTTTCCATCATCATTTTAAAATAAGATATGGTTTATAAAGCAAAACTTACTATAAGTAGGGCAGTACAAATCTAAATTGTATTAATTAGACCTATAAAAAGAATAAGAGCAAGAGTGGCTTCAAATGCAAACACCAGGACTCCACAGTAAGCACTTTTAACTTGATTGATAAGAACATACAAAAATATCCGCATCATGAAAGTAATTATGAAATATGAGTGAGAATTAAAACCGTTTTTATTTGTTGTAAACAGTTAAAGGTTTTGAAATCTACCAAGTGATACTTTGCTTGAATAAATTATCATCTTTGCAATTGGACTTCACTGTCCCCATGAAATTATGTATTATCTCCGGTGCTTTGTCACTAAGAGAGGGGTGTACATGGAAAGAGAAAAAAAAACAGCTTCAATCTCCAGGATCTCTCTATTTCATCGTTATTTTTGATTTCAAGGTTGCTTTTCATTTCATTTACACATTTTAATTATTCGTTAAAGTCAGAATGGTGACAAAATACCAGAACTGATCCCTCCGTGATGCAGCTTCTATTAAGCATTTCTATTTGGAGAGGATTTTTAATGATTCGAGTAATAATCCTAAATGAATATGGAGAGACCGGAATTTCTTTAGCGAGGCATTCCATGTCATAGGACACACGATCAGAGTCCTCTTATGTAAATCCAAGACCATTCTCGTAATATTCTATGATAATTCCCAAGGCAGGTCTGAAAATGTCACCAACAACAAAAATCTAAATCGTTGAGACGAAGCATATTTTTGTAGTATCCTAGTTTCCTTTTCTGTGTTCTTTAATTAAAACTTTTAGTGTAATTAAATTTATACATTTCTACTAATTTAACGATAGAGGATATGGACTGTGTTGGAGAAACACGGGTGGGATTTTTTGTATTGTGTCTATTACAAAAGATTCTGTATCCTCTGAATGGGAAAATGATAATTAAAACGATCGATTTTGTTTTTTGAAATATAACATTTTTATTATAACATTTTATTGTCAGATAAACGCAGGTACGACGTGGGATCAGACCCACTGGATCGTGTTTTTGGTTATACTCAGCCTTTGGAAGCACATTCATCCTGATTCCTCCGAATAAACAACCTTCAGGAACACAAAATCGGGTTCGAAGAATCTCGCCGTTTGCGTCGGAAGCGGAATCATGATGACCTTTCCCAACTCTGAACCTACAGCAGCTGTTTGATTCAATCACCTTTCAAATGGCCTTAATAATTTACTAGCCCACGTAGGGAAATTAAGCCCACGGATGTACAATCCTTTATGAAGATGACAAGCCGTAAGGATCATAAACCCTAATCTATAGGCCAGGTGCCTAGTCTCATGAGTTTCTTTTTATTAAATTTAAGTCATTATGATAATGATAATATCTTACAAGTATCACATCATATGGTATTTTTAATAATTATTTGCTTAAATCATGATTGTTAATATGTTTGTATAGGTGAGAAGAGCTGTACGAAAAAAGGTAACCATAAAGTAAGAAGATTTGCAGTGTAATAATATCAAGTTTTTTAAATAAATTAATACTATTAACTTTCTAATTATAGTTAAATAAGCTTTAAAAAAATTTTAACTTTTAGATATAATTTATTTTAGAGTAATTATTAATTGGCTTTAGGTAAATTTGAGGATTCGAGATTCACAAATAGGTTAAGAAGTGTGAATTATGTATTGATGGAGTAGATATAGAGTAACTTTTTACTTTTTAGTAATCATCACCTTGATCTAAATGCCTGTAAATACAGTATTTGGTTAGCCATTGGGTTGGCAAACATAGGCATTAAAGTTTCACAGGTACAAATTAAAATCTTTATTATTTACAAAAGCCTATAGGTAATTTAAAAACCAAACTATTAGAGGGACAGGCGTTTAATTTTAAGTTATTTAACGTAAACAACTATATAAATAAATCATATATGTTTTTTCATCAGGTATTATTTTATCTTATTTCTTCCCCCCCCGCCTTTTTTTCCCCTCCCCCTTCTCTCCCCTCCTGTTCTTGTTTCTCTCGCTTTGCCCCTCTTCTTTTTCCACTTCTTGTATCTGTTTCCGTCCGCTCGGAGCCAGAAGGGGGAGGAAAAGAAAGAAGCGAAAGATGGGAGGAGGTGGCAGGGAAGAGAGCATCAGAAGGGCAGACGAGGGGGGGAACTGGAGGGGAAAGGGGGAGCAGTAATAAGGGCAGGAAGAGGGGAAAAAAAAAGAAAACGAAAGAACACAAAAAAAGCCAAAAAAAACAAGTTTTTATAGAGACATTGATGTAATTATATATTATAATTATTATAATTTTTATTTATTTATATGTTAATAATAAATACAATAATAATTTGAATTTTTATATTATAAATTATAACATTTAATTTATTTAAAAATATTGTATCTATTATTTAATTATTTTATTACAATCAGCTCATTATGATAAATAATTTAATAAAACGCGATCTTTGTTGGATAAAGATAAGCATGATTTTTTAAAATAGTAATTTAATCTAATACTGAAATATATATATTATAAGGAAAGAATTTGTCTAACAGGATTTTTCACTAAAAAGTTAGTTCTTTTATTAATGAAATTAATTTTAACTTTACAAAGTTGTGGTTTAATTTTTTAATGTATTATATAATCTATACAAAACATTCAACAAAAGAATTTTATATGACAAAACTATAAAAATAAAATTTTACAACCGAATTAAAATTTACCAATCAGTAATTTTAAATTTAAAATCTATCCATAATTAATATTTCAAATATTTATATAGATATCAGAATTCGATTATTGAAAATGAAATTTTCCACTGTGTTACTTTATAATTTATTTTTTGAATTTTTTTTTTATTTTCTTTTAAATAAAAATAAACTAATAAAAAATTTTCTTTTTTAACTTTCCAAAATAATAAAATATATATAAATATACTTAAATTAAAAAATATTTAAATAGGTTTTATTAAAATCAAGAGTATCATTTATATTTAGTTAAAAGATATTAAATATCATGTAAATTTTGAAAATTATTGAACTTGTAAAGTAAATAAAAAAGAAATAACTAAAAAAACATTAAAAGTGAATGAAAGGTAGTTTGGGGGCTGCCCCATCCTAACCCCTACCCCAGCCCACTTTATGTGGGGCTTTAGGGGTTGGGGCTTTTAAAAGCCCCCTATTAAGGGGGCTAGAAAATTGGGGCTTAATTTTAGAAGGGGTTAGGTATCAACCCATTGAGCCAGGAGTTGAAATGACACCTCTACCCTTTAATGCTATCATTTACTTATCTCACAGGAACAGTTATAATTTGGAATCTAAAATCCTATTAGATTTCAATTTCGTAAAAAATAGAGGTTAAAATTTTTTAACTTCCCATGCACATTGTTTGCTTTTCATGAAGGTTGTTGCTAAAGAGAAGGAATCACTGAATTGTGGAAACCCCTTAGGCCTGATATTGGTGGACTAAGACCTGTTTGTTTTCAAACCATTCCACAAAGATGGCAGCCTATCATTTAAAAAAATTAATCTTAAGTTTTAAAATATTATTCATTAATAATTTTAGTTAGTGTTTCTCAAGTCACTCTGTTAACTACGGGATAAGTTAATCTAACTAAAACATTTAACACGTCTAAAACTTTGAATTTAGTCTAATTTATCATTAATTAGTGAATTGAAAAATTGACTAACTTAATTATATTTTTTTTCTTCAATTCATGAAAGTTAAAAAAGAATTCAGTTAAAATCTAAATAAAGTTCAATGAAAAATGATATTAAATTTCATATACATCTTCAATTTAACTGTTTCGAAAACACAATTTTAATTAATAAATCACATTACTATTAATATAATATACTTTATATAATAAGTCAATTTTAACAAATCAGTGTCAATGTATATTCGGATAAGGTATTCTGAGTATTACTGTTATACTCTCTACTTTTCACTGTCATTTCTTGATTCCGGCGTCTGAGAGCTGAGATTCGGTTGTTTTCTTCACCTAATTTTAATGGGGGTGCAACTTGGACTTCAAGTAAAATGTTTAAATGTGGAATAAATTTAGTTAAAATCAGCTTTTTTATAATTGGTGATCGTCATAAAAGGACATGATTCTTTGCCTCAAATATCATTGAAAAGGTTTCGTGCACACATTGTGAAAGTTCGTTGATGATGGACTTAATATAATCCATGCATCGGCTTTATCACCAAATATCTGTCTTTTTCTTTGTAGGAAAATTTGACACCTCCGGAAGCTAATATTCTTCATTCGTGGAAAACTAGATTTCTGAGCATTTCTCTGCTAGTTGCACTTGCTGGGTGCAGCTGCATGGATGGACTGGTTGTGATTTTAGCATCCTTGATTATTCTTCGTGCTAATTTATAATGCTTTAATGAATATTGTTTTAATATATGAAGGCTGTGAGACACTTGTATGTTTAAGTGTTGTTAAAAGTATGGACTGGTGACTAATCCAGCACTGGTAGTGATATTAAAGGATAACTAAGCTAAGAAATATAAAAAAAAAAAAAAAAAAGCATTGTTCTAACCTTAACATCCTGATGGAGGGAGAGGGGGGTTCATTGTCTTACTTCTTATTCTATAGCGGCATACTAGGAAGATTCCTATATATTTTGATTATTTTACCATAGTCTCAGCAGATTATCATTGCGGTTAGTATGACCATGAGCATTATACCTTTATTGCAGCAACTCAGAATCTCGGTAAAGCACAAGCACTTCAAGTCAACCTTCCAGGCAGTAAGAAAAACTACTCGTATCTTTATTTCTACTGTTTTACTAGGGCCTCCCCCGCCATGGGGGAGGGGGTCATTGTCTAACTTCTTGTTTTAGAGTTGCATAGCCAGGAAGAGTCCTACATATTTTAGTAATATTGTCATAGTCACAGCAGATTCTCATTGGGGTTAGTATGACCATGAGCATTATACCTTTACTGCAGCACCTTTCAGTCTCAGTAAAGCAATCAGAGCCTACCTTTCAGTCGGTAAGTCGAATGTACAACAAAAATTTAATCAGACAACCATTGAATCATCGAAAAAATATTAGTATACCAGATAGCATTTCCCCTGGTAATGAAATACAACTTTGGAGTACCATTCAATGAATAAATTCAGCAGTATCCAAGAAAAATCATCAATGACAACATTGGTATCAGCATGAGCATCATCTAGATGCTTTTTGGCCCGATGATTTAGCAGCTGCAGACATTATGCGCAATCGACGAGCTATTTCTGTGAAGGAGGGCCTAGCCGCAGGATTGGGTGCCCAACACTGCTCCATCAGTGTTCTCCATTCAGAATCACAATGATTTGGTATTGTTGGTCTTAATGTGTTATTCACAATCCCACCTGTTTAAGAAGAAAGCATTTGTAGCTGTATGATAAATAACTAACTACACGTAGTTGTCTGACACATTTTAGTATGATGCCTAGAGTCCTAGGTGTAAAACCCTGGGATTTCTCCTCCTTTTCAACTTCTATAACTGATATTTACACATTTTCATTTGAAAGTGGTAGTTCTTTTGAAAGCCCAACCCTTCCCAGTTCTCCAACCTTAATTCTCAACTTTGATCACTAATGTCACAAAAGCTGGTTTGCTCAGTTTTAAGAAACAACAGAAGAAGCTTTCCTAATATTTTAACTTCAATTAGAAGAAAAAGCCAATTTCAGAAGGATACAGCAAAAATGAAACTGCACAGAAATGAAAAACATAAGAAAAAGATCATACCTATGATTGCACCATAGTGCATATTGGCATATGGCTCCTCACCGGTTAGAATCTCCCATAATACTATGCCAAAGGAGAAAACATCAACCTACAAATAAAAATTGGTTTAATTTCTCGGTAGGTCCCCATTTTGGTCAGGAATTTCAAATAGGTCCCTTTTCTTTTAATTGGGTCCTTTTTTATGTAAAATTTGAGCAATTAAAGGTCTTCCGTCAAATTGGGCAAACGGCCGTTTAAATGTTGGTTACGTGGCATGGTCAGAGTTCACATTAATGAGACGTGGCATTATAAACTAATTTTGTATTAAAAATTATGAATGCATAGTGGTGTAATCAGCTTTTTAGAAGGGTAAAGTGAGAATAATAAAAAACTTTAAGTGCAGACCCCTTTAATTAACAAATATAATTGAGATTGGGGAAAAAATTAGGGGTAGGGTTCGTGTGAGGAACAAATTAGCTTTGGAAGTTGGAAGAAGGCTTTCCTGCCTGCACCGCGAATTGGATTCTGTGTGTTTTTTATTCACAGGTTGATGGAGACGAAGGAGAAAGTGGCAGTGCGATGGTGGCTTCAACAGCGGCGACGATAATGCTTGGTGATGGTGGAGAAGATTCTGGGTTGGTTTCTGATGGTGCGCCTCTTGTGGTTTTCTGCTTGCAGGTTGACGATGAAGACGTGAGGGAGATGGTTGCGCCACGGCGGAGGTTCGGCGAGAGACTGGCATTTCTGTTCTTCTCTGGATTTTGCTTTGCAGGTCCGGTGATGTAGATGACGAACTCACAATGTTTATCACTTTAGTAACATTAAAAGGCGTTAAAAGAACGTACATAACTTTAACTTCAACCCATAGGGACGTACGTAACTTTAACTTTAACTTTGACTTTCTAAATTTTTGCAGGTTTTATCATAGGGACGTACGTAACTTCAACCCATAGGGACGTACGTAACTTCAAACACAAACACAACACACATTCTCTCTCCGTTCTTGTTGGTGTTGGTCAGATACAACTCATAGGGACGTACGTCCCTATGGGTTGAAGTTACGTACGTCCCTATGAGTTGTATCTGACCAACACCAACAAGAAGGGAGAGAGAATGTGTGTTGTGTTTGTGTTTGAAGTTACGTACGTCCCTATGGGTTGAAGTTACGTACGTCCATATGAGTTGTATCTGACCAACACCAACAAGAAGGGAGAGAGAATGTGTGTTGTGTTTGTGTTTGAAGTTACGTACGTCCCTATGGGTTGAAGTTACGTACGTCCCTATGAGTTGTATCTGACCAACACCAACAAGAAGGGAGAGAGAATGTGTGTTGTGTTTGTGTTTGAAGTTACGTACGTCCCTATGGGTTGAAGTTACGTACGTCCCTATGAGTTGTATCTGACCAACACCAACAAGAAGGGAGAGAGAATGTGTGTTGTGTTTGTGTTTGAAGTTACGTACGTCCCTATGGGTTGAAGTTACGTACGTCCCTATGAGTTGTATCTGACCAACACCAACAAGAAGGGAGAGAGAATGTGTGTTGTGTTTGTGTTTGAAGTTACGTACGTCCCTATGGGTTGAAGTTACGTACGTCCCTATGAGTTGTATCTGACCAACACCAACAAGAAGGGAGAGAGAATGTGTGTTGTGTTTGTGTTTGAAGTTACGTACGTCCCTATGGGTTGAAGTTACGTACGTCCCTATGAGTTGTATCTGACCAACACCAACAAGAAGGGAGAGAGAATGTGTGTTGTGTTTGTGTTTGAAGTTACGTACGTCCCTATGGGTTGAAGTTACGTACGTCCCTATGAGTTGTATCTGACCAACACCAACAAGAAGGGAGAGAGAATGTGTGTTGTGTTTGTGTTTGAAGTTACGTACGTCCCTATGGGTTGAAGTTACGTACGTCCCTATGAGTTGTATCTGACCAACACCAACAAGAAGGGAGAGAGAATGTGTGTTGTGTTTGTGTTTGAAGTTACGTACGTCCCTATGGGTTGAAGTTACGTACGTCCCTATGAGTTGTATCTGACCAACACCAACAAGAAGGGAGAGAGAATGTGTGTTGTGTTTGTGTTTGAAGTTACGTACGTCCCTATGGGTTGAAGTTACGTACGTCCCTATGAGTTGTATCTGACCAACACCAACAAGAAGGGAGAGAGAATGTGTGTTGTGTTTGTGTTTGAAGTTACGTACGTCCCTATGGGTTGAAGTTACGTACGTCCCTATGAGTTGTATCTGACCAACACCAACAAGAAGGGAGAGAGAATGTGTGTTGTGTTTGTGTTTGAAGTTACGTACGTCCCTATGGGTTGAAGTTACGTACGTCCCTATGAGTTGTATCTGACCAACACCAACAAGAAGGGAGAGAGAATGTGTGTTGTGTTTGTGTTTGAAGTTACGTACGTCCCTATGGGTTGAAGTTACGTACGTCCCTATGAGTTGTATCTGACCAACACCAACAAGAAGGGAGAGAGAATGTGTGTTGTGTTTGTGTTTGAAGTTACGTACGTCCCTATGGGTTGAAGTTACGTACGTCCCTATGAGTTGTATCTGACCAACACCAACAAGAAGGGAGAGAGAATGTGTGTTGTGTTTGTGTTTGAAGTTACGTACGTCCCTATGGGTTGAAGTTACGTACGTCCCTATGAGTTGTATCTGACCAACACCAACAAGAAGGGAGAGAGAATGTGTGTTGTGTTTGTGTTTGAAGTTACGTACGTCCCTATGGGTTGAAGTTACGTACGTCCCTATGAGTTGTATCTGACCAACACCAACAAGAAGGGAGAGAGAATGTGTGTTGTGTTTGTGTTTGAAGTTACGTACGTCCCTATGGGTTGAAGTTACGTACGTCCCTATGAGTTGTATCTGACCAACACCAACAAGAAGGGAGAGAGAATGTGTGTTGTGTTTGTGTTTGAAGTTACGTACGTCCCTATGGGTTGAAGTTACGTACGTCCCTATGAGTTGTATCTGACCAACACCAACAAGAAGGGAGAGAGAATGTGTGTTGTGTTTGTGTTTGAAGTTACGTACGTCCCTATGGGTTGAAGTTACGTACGTCCCTATGAGTTGTATCTGACCAACACCAACAAGAAGGGAGAGAGAATGTGTGTTGTGTTTGTGTTTGAAGTTACGTACGTCCCTATGGGTTGAAGTTACGTACGTCCCTATGAGTTGTATCTGACCAACACCAACAAGAAGGGAGAGAGAATGTGTGTTGTGTTTGTGTTTGAAGTTACGTACGTCCCTATGGGTTGAAGTTACGTACGTCCCTATGAGTTGTATCTGACCAACACCAACAAGAAGGGAGAGAGAATGTGTGTTGTGTTTGTGTTTGAAGTTACGTACGTCCCTATGGGTTGAAGTTACGTACGTCCCTATGAGTTGTATCTGACCAACACCAACAAGAAGGGAGAGAGAATGTGTGTTGTGTTTGTGTTTGAAGTTACGTACGTCCCTATGGGTTGAAGTTACGTACGTCCCTATGAGTTGTATCTGACCAACACCAACAAGAAGGGAGAGAGAATGTGTGTTGTGTTTGTGTTTGAAGTTACGTACGTCCCTATGGGTTGAAGTTACGTACGTCCCTATGAGTTGTATCTGACCAACACCAACAAGAAGGGAGAGAGAATGTGTGTTGTGTTTGTGTTTGAAGTTACGTACGTCCCTATGGGTTGAAGTTACGTACGTCCATATGAGTTGTATCTGACCAACACCAACAAGAAGGGAGAGAGAATCATCCTGTTGTGCCCAACCTCCCTACATAGCCCGCATCTCTTCCGCAAACCACCCTTGGTCACTCGTGAATCATCCTTTCTGATCTCCCACTGCTCCAGTCTTCTTTTCCTTTTAGGTCTTCCAGACTTCTGCACTTCATTATCCATCACTTCGAATCGAAGAAAGAACGCGCACCCTCCCACTTCCAACTACATAATCTTCACCCACGAACACCGGCGCTTCAAATCGAAGAAAGAATGGGATTTTTTCCCTCACGCGAACCCTAATAGTAAGAACCCCCAATTTTTTCCCAATCTCAGTTGCATTTCTCAATTAAAGGGGGTTGCCCTTCAAGTTTTTCAATTTTCCTAGTATGCCCTTACCCAAAAGTGAATATACATTTGTGCATACCAATTATTTAATACAAAAATCGTTTTAAATGCCACGTCTGATTAGTAACTGCACTGACCATGCCACGTAACCAATACTGTTACGGTCGTTTGTCCAATTTAACGGCAGACCTCTAATTGATTCAATTTTACAAAAACAAGGACTCAATTGATACGCCGAAAAGAAAGAGGACCTATTTGAAATTCATGACCAAAATAGGTACCTACGGAGACATTAAACCAATAAAAATTCAATTTCAGCAATCAATAATTCCAAACGACAAGTTTTGCTGATAAAAACAAATGTGAATGTACACAGAAATAGAGGTGGTATAAAAGCATTGTAGATCTCCTATTCCCTTACAAAAAGATTCCAAAAGTACAATATAAACAGAAAAAATTGTATGTTTAAAATGTTCAAAGTCCAATATTTTACTTAAATTTATATTCCAATGCAAAGTTATCAATATTGGATAGCAGCACAGCAAGATGGCCTATATCCAGATATTTTTCAGACAAATTAAATAATTTATGCAACATATATAAATGCTCGAAAATTAAAATCTAATAAAAAATTTGGAACAGTATTCACACTTCAATTTTTTTTTACGTTATAGAAAGTGACCGAGAAACTTCAACTTTGCCCCTAAAATACACCCCAAAGTGATGCTATTTTGAGGGCAAAAAGATATCTTTTATCTGAAACCCCTCGCTCTAGTGCTGCTAAAGGCCGCATTGTCTCATAGACACCCACTATAGCACTCAAGCAATAACTAGAGCTGAAACATGAGAGGAAGAACGTGATCCTAGATACAGTGAACTAATAAACAGACTTTTGCCACTATTTTAAAATCTACAATAGAGACCAATACAACTCAGATCCTTAGATAAATGTGACCATAGAAGATGCATTTCATTCAAACAGATAAAAATTCCACCTTTTCTGAGACCTTGTTGCTGCTACCATTCAGAAGCTCTGGCGCCATCCAAGGAAGAGTCCCCCTCACACCACCAGAAACCAAGGTATTTCTTTTAATTTTTGATAATCCAAAATCCCCAACCTAGAAAAGAAAATTTCTTAGCCTTCTTAACCTCTAATTAATGCATAACATTTCATGTTCACAGAAAACCGAAGTAAAAGTCTCACAGGTTAGTTACCTTGCAAATAGGCCGCATAGGATCTTTCAAGTTCACCAGCAAATTGTCACATTTTAGGTCAAAGTGTACAATATTTTTTGAGTGTAAATATTCCATTCCAAAAGCTGCGTCCATCGCAATTATCAGTCTCTTACGAAAATCAAGATACCTGCAACAAAATTCAAATCCTTTAGTAAAATACATGAATTATCATCCATTTCGTATAGAAAAGGGACTTTTATTGTTTTATGGCATGACTTTCTCTTAAAATAAGAAGCAATAGTAAGCCTTGAACTGATATAATAGCACCATACTGATTATTTTCTTAATACAATGATCAGAAATAAAAAACAACATTTTAGGCAAAATTGGTTAATAAAACTAAATAACCAAAATGTTTTTCTAGGTGTGTTACCTATCCTTGCGAAGTAACACATGCCTAAGAGAACCATCCACCATGTACTCTGTAACAGTAGCCATTGTTCCTCCGGGTCCATCCTCCACTACACCATAAAATGCCACCACATTTGGATGATGAAGCTTGGAAAGAATATCAGCTTCCCGCCAGAATTCTACAGTCTGAAAAAGTAACGTCTGTTAGTGAGAAGGCCTTTCATGTAAATGTAGGGAGAAGGAAAAAAAGAATAAAGTTAGGACATAGCTAAACTGGAAAGTCATAGTGATAGAGGCTGGAAGGTTTATGAGAGGAGGAGGAAGAGTAGAGAAAGTTAGAAAGGTAGGGGGGAAGGTTGGTTAGAAGCCTAACTGTGATAACAGTTAGGAGGAGGCGGAAATGAGCTGCTATAAATAGAGCTCTTGCATTTCTGTTTCGGGCAGTTAATGTTCTTTTGTTAAAGACAGGAATTTGGCCTGTGGAGGGGGATTAGGCTCCCGTATAGATCACTATACTTGTACATTTGTTGATTTGGCAATACAGAAACACTATTCTTTCCATCTGAGTTCTTGTTTGTTAGTATCTGTGAGTGAGTTGGATAGGTTTCTTTTCCAGAAACCTAACACATAGTGCATGCCATCAAACATAAATTAAATTTTAACTTACCAGTCTCTCTTGCTCAGATGATCGACCAGTGAAGCAGATTTTTTTTATTCTTTTGATGGCAACATCTGTTCCTCGCCATTTTCCATGATACACGGTGCCAAAGGTACCTGAACCCAGTTCCTTCAGCTCTTCAAGATCATCATTCATTATGACCTACAATTTGCATTCAAATAAAGGAAAAAATGAATTAAAGATTTCAAGGCCGGTGATCAAGCAACCCTAAACCCTAAAAGAAAAAAGCAAGTCAATGAATCTGAAGCCCATGAATATTTGTGAAGGCATAAAAATCAGCTAGTTGGTTTAGAAGCATGCACTTTAGGTCTGGGCGCAGTTTATTTAAAAACTATAAACTATAGTTATCTGTACTCTTTTATACTTAAAAAAAACTTAAACTATTTTTATTAAAACCTAGTTAACTGTTTAACAATTCAGTTTAAATATACTTAACTTATTTTATTTTTAATACAGTTAACTGTATTATGGTTTAGGTTTGCGATCAAAAATTTCTCCTGCCTCATTACATTCTTTTCTCAGTATTTCTATGGTTTAAGGCTCCCGTGGAAGGTTCGCAAGCTTGTAGCCGTTGAAGGCTCGTCGCCGTTGAAGGCTTTGCCGCACTCTGCCGTCGTCAAACTGTCGAAGGCTCTACATAACATTTCTCTCTTAGCGAGAAGTAAAGGCATATCACTCTGCAACCCAAAAGTACAGTTGTTTTTCCTTTCCCTTTAAAAAGGATAAATAAAATTGGAAAGCGATGCACATTAGGGTGAATCCACTGGAGGAACAATTGATTTTCTTTTGGATTTTGTGGGAGTTTTAATTGTTTAAGAAAATTTGATTTTATTTGCCCTTTTGGATAAGAGTAGATTCTCTACCCTATAAAGTTCTAGATTGATTAATAAAGATAGAGGTCAATGACTTTTGCTGTGTTGTGTCTTTTTCTTTGTTAATTTTAGGTTTCTTTCAAAATTATGTATGTTTTAGTGTTGTATGTTGTTCAAAGCTTAGACTTTTTATGAGGAATTTGATGGAAACTAATGAAAGATTGTTGCTTTGGATGGGTGTTATATGTTTTTTTTGCATTCTGTCCATTGGGTACATTGGTTAACTTTGTTTTTAATGTTAACTCCCTGTTTAGACAGGCTTTCAGGGGTGACATTGGATAATTAGTTTATTTTGATTGAAGCAGGATAGAGTTTATGAGAAATTTGTGTGGATTTTGGGAATCATTAAGTGGTTGTATGCTTTGGTTTGTATTTGTTGGCCTTAGATTTTATTCCAAACGCGGTAATAATGTTGCTAATGTTCATAATCAGATGTAATTGTGTAAATGATGATGTGTAATTAATTGGGACAAAGATTAAAGAAAACACTAATAAGATAGTAAGGATGGGTTGGAAGAAAGATTTTGACCATATAAAACATTAAATTGGCATACCCAACACTAACTTGAGAAGAAAGATTTAGTTATCATCAGAGAAACGAGAGGTTCATGGTTCAAATCAAAATGGATCCAGATAATTTATCAACACGCAAAAATGATGTAATATATAGTGGAATTGGTCTGGATGTGTCACCATCATCATCACTGGATGACAGTCCCTCAGAAAGTGAGGGGATTTCTTGTGATCCTCATGAAGCTCCTTTTGAATCTCCAACCATTATCCTTCAGGTGAATTATCATTATCCTTTTGAAGCTCCTTTTGGCATTTTCATTATCCTTTATTATATTGTCTTTGGTGTTAGATCTGTGTTATCACTTCTGCTATGCTTTTAATTATTTTGGGTCTTTCATTAGCTTTGTTAATGTTCTTTATGGAGAAATTGGTTTTCTGATTTTGGAAATTTGGTGACTTTTTTTCCTAATCTGGAGTGTGTGATTACTGGATTTTTATTTAGTGAGATTCATTTCAGAGCTGATGAATTGGATGTCAACAAATGGAAAGGGATATTTAACGTCCTTAGCAAGGGAGAAGAATGCATCATAAAACTTGAAGATAAGAGCTCGGGTAAAACCACATGGAATCTGCTTCTAATATAATGTACAATTTTTTCTTTATTTTTTAATTTTATGATGAAATATATAACTAGGTGAATTATATGCTCGAACATTTTTAAGAGGAGAGCCGCATCCACTGGAGTATGTTATTGACAGCAACGAGTGGTTTTTGCAGATTGCTGATTCATGATGATTTCAAGGTCAGTTTTTTAGTTCAGTTTAGTTAATCTGAACTAAAAAATATTTCAGTTCAATTACTCTGTACTATTTTTTAGTTCAGTGCAGTTTTTTTGAACTGGTTTGTAGTTAACTAAAAATTTTTATAGTGCAGTACAGTATAGTACATTTTGCCCACCCCTACACTTCACAAGGGCAAATGAGGGAAGAAAAAAATGTCCAAGACACATACCAAAACCAAGAACGTTATTGACTTTTCCATAAAATGCACTGATAGTCTACATGATATAGATCATGTCAAAGAAACATTCTACCAAAAACTTGTTGAATAGAAGCTATCAATATCAGTGGTTACAAGAACAATTTAAATTAGCTCCCCAAGTAAAGTGTTGTAAGCTTTCTTTTGAAGTAATTTCATAAGGTAAAGTCTGCTGGAATGAACTATTAGGAAGTACAGGGAAAACAGTACGAGCAGTAGTTGACACTAGACAAATAATTTGATTATTTACTCTAGGTACAACCCTATTTTTCATCAAATTTTTGGTCCAGTAAAGCACACCCCTTTTCATCGAAGAAGAACCACTAAAATTATTAACATACTGTAAATATTTTTGAAGCCTCAGTAGTGAGTACAATCAAGTAGCACTTAACAACTAAAGAAAGACAAAGAAGGCCTAACTATCTATGGTCATTAAGTTCAAAAGACATATTTACACTGTATTGCATCATCAACACAAAATATAAAGAAATCTTAGAGTGAATTCCACTTGAGAATGTTGTAACACAAACATCAAGCAACAGCAATCCACATAAAGAAATGTCTTACTCTCCACACATTGTGTTAGGATATAAGGAGAAGGAGAAATCAGTTAAGATAGTTAGAATATTAATGAGTTAATTAGTTATTTGAGACATTACTTAGATATATAAGGGAAGCAGGATACGAGAGGGTGATATTCATTTTGTAGATTGACAATTAGTTCTCTGTGAAAAGAGAAACCTTTTGTGAAGTGAAGGGTTTCTCCTTTCACAAGGAGCTAATGCTCAATTTAAAAAATGAGTATCCCCCTCTCTTATACTCCTATCCTTCTTCCCCTATTTATATTTAACTATCTTAACTGATTTCTCCTTTCTCAAGTATAGGAATAATCCGTGATATTTTATTTTATGAGATGCATCAGCTTCATGTACACAGGAGCCTACTGATAATTTTAATAGGAAAAACTTATACAACTGGACAACAAATCCCTGTGATTATGGGATTGTTTCTACATAAACAATCCTAGTATTAATAGCAAGATACTCTAATGATATAGAATAGAAATGAAGTAAGGCTAACATATAAAACTTCCTGAAATGTATCAGCAACAATCAGCAATAATCATTGTTTTAACACGCTTTGAGCAGGAAATTTCTGAACATCCAAAATAAGAAGGAATCAACGACTACTGATGCAATGAGAAACTGAAAGGCAATGATCATTGGTGACTGGTTAGTCAAGGGTTTGAATATAAAATCAACCTCATGACATATGCAAGGTCAGGCGACGCATAAACAATCTTCTTCCCATACCATCACCTAGTGAGGAACCTTGTGGTACCAACGTACATTAGTATTTTATACAAGCTGTAAGGAATTTAAATGCCATTTTTCTAAATATAGGAGATTGGAAGTAGAAAGAAACATTGGGGGATTTTGTTATTATTGCAATTTCTGTGACACTGAGAATTTAAATGAAAATACGAGGATGTGAGTGGATTAACATGATCAGGTCATGTTTATGAATAAAATACAAGCCTCCTAATCTACTGCAAAGTGCAAACTAAAATTTTCAACCACAACCTAATCAACTCTTGATAATTAAATGAATAATTAAGAACCACACCAGGAAAATTTGCATTCTCAATATTATTCTAATTAGCATCTATTTTATAAACTACAGATGTCGGATAACCAGTGATGAACTTTCTTCAGCAAAATCTCTTTAATTCCCGTACCCACAATTGCAAACACAAGAATGCACTCATGAATAAGCATCTTACCTGCAAAGAACTCGTATCAATCTCTTCCAAAGAAGGATCAGGAGGATGTAGATTGTTATTCCTTTTTTCAAACATCCCAACCTAAGTAATAAGAACTTTTGTAAGCATATACACATATTTATAAATACTTCAAAACCAAAAATAGTTAAAATCATACCTCGCATTCTGACTCTTGAGCTCTTATGTTTTCCATCATGGCATCAAATTGCATGCTTTCAATGTCATTCACTTGGGAATGATCATAGTTAGACTTTCTTTCTCCTCCAGTTCTTCCAAGCAAATTTTCTTCAACAAAATCAAGGTGGGACTCTGCATGGTTCAGAGAAACTTCATCAGTTGTTAAAGGTGTAACATGTTGAGCTCTATCATCTCCAACCACTTTTCCTATTGCAGGTGCAAACCCAAGATGATCTTGGTCAATAAGAGACACATTATCAGTGCCTGCTTGAGCCAATTTTTGAAAATACGACCATCGTTTAGGATCACAATTTTCCATGTTTACGCTTAAGCCCACTCCATTTGAAGTTAATTGATGGAAACTAGAGGGGTCTTCTTCAAGTACTGCTTTAGAGAATATATCAGTGAAAAATTCACGGGGAAACCGATCATTAATATCAATAAGGATGTCACCATGTGCTTGGTTCATAATGACATCAGAAGGAAATTCTTCAGAATCATCATCAATATTCCCATTTAGAGATACAGGTAAGGCTTGCACATTAACATTGTCATTAGACTCTTTCACAGAGGTATCACCCCAGTCAACCTCTGGAAGAGTGGATGCAGGATCATTAAGAATCTTACCAGAAGAAACCTGGTGCAAATTCTGCAAGTCAGGTTTACTGGCTTTTGTCTCATCAATCAGGGGTTTGTTATAGCTATTGTTACCATTAATTTTCATTTCCAACCCAACAACATTATCTTTATTTAACACATCTGTGTGTCCTTCATTGTCCAATAATACCTGCCTCAGCTCAGGATTCACATGCTCAGTTAGCTTTGATTTTATCTGAGTGTTTGCATCAGGCGGCTGTTTGTAGATTTGATTATTGACAATCCCATTTTCAACTGCAAATACATTTGCATGCAACGGATTTCCTATGATGCTTAATTCCTCATTTAGATCAGACAGATTTCCATCATGCAACTTGTCAACAGATTCTGTAACTGAATGTGGTGGGTTGATATCAGAGAGTAAATCTGGAACATGAAACTGAGAGCTGTGTGTATCATCAGATTTTGAGGACCGGTTCAGCAACTCTACTTGTTCGCGTGGAATTCTCTCTGAATAGTAAACTCTCTTAGGAAGAGGAGGAGGATGAAGGGAACTCAAGTCAGAAGCATTGGAGTGGGAATCAACATAAGTAGGACCAAATGCACTGCTTGTAGAAGAAGTTTCTTCATAATCTTGGCCCTTGTTCACGCTTGGTGGATGCAATGGAAACCCCTCTGACACAGTAACTACAACAGATGCTTCAGGAAAATTATTTTTCATGTAACCATTAAGCAGTTGAGCAGGAGCGGGTGATGGTAATTCTGATGCCAAAACTTTCCCAGGGTCACTTACTTGTGGAATTGAACTAGTAACCATCTTGTTTGCCAATGTTGTTGGTATTTCTGAATTTTGTACTTGTATTCCTCGAGGAGGAAGGCCTTCATTTAAAATCCCTTGTTGATTGACAAGCATATGGGGAGGCATAATCATCGGGGTCTCTCCAATAACAGGTTTATGACAAAGATCAAGGCCTTCATTAATAAAGTATTGATCACTAAGTTTGCCATGGCACATCATTTGATCACTATAAAACAGTGGATACTTTTCATATGAATTTGAGGAAGTTGGTAGCACTGATGGTGAAAATTGAGAAGCCAATGATGAGTCAAAATTGTTAGTTGGGGGAGGATTTCCTTGTACAATACATTCTATACCAACTCTATTATTAGTCTCCCTGTCAATACTTTGCCTGTTCAATTCATTTATGTCATTTGCAGAAACGCTGACACCAATCATTGTAGTGTTTTTTCTTGATCCTAAGTCCATGCCATTAACGGCAACAACATACTGAATCTCAGAATCATCACCCATACTGCTGAGACCAAATTGAGCATCCTCCAAATCACTCATTGAGAACAAAAACATCCTAGGTTTTTGTGATCCTTCCCTATCTTGTAGATGATTACATTCCTCCATCATATTCTGCAAATCCTCATCAGATGACACAGATACCAAAGCATCAAGATCTTCCCCAGGAAGCTGATACTTGATTGCATAAACCTGACTATAGATTTGAAATGCTGTCTGCATGAGCTCCAGCCAAGATATGTCCTTTCTTAGTCGAAGAATACGTGTTTGGCCTCCAACATACCTTAGATTTCCATCGCATGGTCGTGGCAATATTTTACCGCCAAAGCTGCAAAGAAACTTAATGATCATTGATCTATCATAAGCTCCAAAAGAGCCATACCCAGGCACAAATTGTCTATTATCCTGATTCAATGAAGTTCTTGGCATTGATTGAATAGACCCATAGTTGATTCTGTCTCCAGGTAAAGATGTACTCGTTGTATCAAATTCTTTTGGATATTTCTCAGCCATTGAGAACATAGAGATATCAGATCCACTTTCAGATCCTGCATGTTTGATACCTAAAATGCCTTTTAGTTCCATATAACCTGGGGTATAATTCGAATCACTAACATTTGATAATACAGGCTTACTCATATTCACCTTATCTCTCATAAACTCAAGAGCAAATTCTTCACCTGTCTGTATAGAGTAATTAAGTACAGGTTTAACTTCTGATGTATTAAAGTCAACTAGTCTTCTATGGGTATGTGTGCCATCCAAATGGTCCTGCACCACTGGCTGTGATCGAGACTGGTGCCATTCATCAACTCTAGATTCCATGTTACTGTACGTATTATCAAATCTTAATTGTTCAGTCACGCCATTTTTTTCCTCTTTATACTAGAAAAATGCATTACAAAATTGTTGAAAATTGAGGCACTACAATTTTAGTAACTGGGCTGTTTTAAACACCGTATAAATATTTGAAGCATCTGCAATCTTGAAAACTGTCAAGAACTGTTGTACTTTTTCTCCCAAATCGCAAATTAAATATAAAGCAAACTCCCTGAAAACAAAATTGAATCAAGACAAGTTCCAGAAATTAATTAACATGAAATAAGATGTCACAATATATGGAAACAAATACATGACCTGCCTGCATACAATATATGCTAAGCAAAAAAATAGAATAACCATAAAAAAGGATCAGCACATTGGCGTACCTTTTGCTAAATTAACATTAACAAATTCGGATGCAATAACTAACTTTGGTACTAATGATGAATTTAGGGCAATAAAAAGAGAATGAATTTAGTGGACAACTTTAACTGCATTTCCATGCCTGAAAGCTGTTATGTCACTGGAGCATGACTTCAATGACTACAAATTAAAGAGACCAGGCAAGCTCGCAAATGTCTCAGTAAGTTCTCAAATATACTGCAAAGATGACACTGACATTGACATCTTATATAAGCTCTTCTGTCAACTAGTATAAAATGTTTAGGTACTGAATTCCCCTAAGCTTTTGGTCATCTTGTAAGCATAAAAACTGGCAAAACGATTGCATTCAGAGTGTAAAGCATCTAGTATTCAAACACAGTTGCATGTAGCAGCTAAGCCAGAGCCCATCACCATCACCAATCAAAAAAGAAAATGAAACACTAATAAACAAAAACATAACTAGACAACAACGGAACACAGTCAGAACCCTTCAACTCCATCTCAATCCCCAAACCCAAGTTAACCAATCTAGGGTTCTGCCTACAATACTTGAGCTTCACAATGAGGCACAAAAAAAAACAACTAGAAAAAAAAAACAACAAACAAAGAGAATCTGAAAAGCAGCATAATACAGACAGGATATGAAACTGAATCTAGACACCCAATGACGAGAAAAAAAGCTAATAGAAAACAAAAACTTTATCTTACCCATTGCTCTCAGCTCAAAAGATGCAGCTACGGGCCAAGAAGGGATCACAGTAAACACCAAAATTTGCATTCGAAAACAGAGGTTTGAGAGCAAAATGAGATGAAACCACTTGTATTTTTCTCCTCTGAATGTCACAGCAGTAACGTTGGTTTCACACCAGAGCGTGAACCAACTTGTACTTCAAGTTGTTGAACTCCTTTATGCAGAAAAAGACTTCTTTTCTCTCTCTACCAGTTGCACCCACCGTCCTTTCCGTTTTCGTTTATGCCGAAATAGTTTTATAATTATTCTTTTATTGATTTATATTTATTTCTGCATTTAGTCAAACTAGAAAACGTGACCAATCTAGCTCCTTCCTTACAGATAAATACAGAAGGGACAACGTGACCAATTCTCTGCAACCAACTTCTTTTTGTTCAATCATGTGTGTTGATGTTCTAAAATATATTAGACTTACATGATTCAAAATGGATTGATTTTTATATATAATACTTGGTGGTAGTACATTCTCTTTTATGATAATAATATATATAATAAAAAATTTGTTATTATATTTAAACGTATATAGAGTTATTTCTAATCACATTAATATATAATAAAGTTATTTATTATAAAGTTATTTAACTTTATAAATTTTGTTTTTCCTTTTGCCAACACTTTTTATTAGATTTGTACAATTATTTTCCTAACTTCTTACTTTATCATTTTTGCCTTTTCCTAACCTCAATTCTTATTGAATTATTTGTAATATTTTATTATTTGAGATTTTTCTTATATTATTTTGTAGTTAAACATAACAATAATTCATTAGGTTATATTTGACATCATTAATTCTTCATATATGTTTCTAGTAAGATCTTTTAAGAGGTAAGACAAAAGAATATCTTCTATAAAAATATAGCACGTATAAATATTCATATGTTTTTACTTGTTGTATTATATAATGTTGAAAATTATATATTTTATTGTAATGCACTGTTAGGAAAAAAATTATGTGTATAAGTGATGGTTATTAGACTAATGAGATATGATACTAACCTTCTGTATTTTCTATGTTTCATATTATCTTATAAAAACACATATGGTAATATAAGGTTTGTTGAAATTTGATCTAATTATATGGTTAGATAAAAAGTTTTTATCACTCTCTCATTAACACTATGTTCAGTTGAGATGAATTAACTATTTACGAAAAAAAGGAAAGTACGGATTTGCAAGATGAAATATGTTCGTTTGGGTGGATATGCGAAGATTGATTCAAGTGGATTTGTAGGATATTCACATTTTCGGTCACAAGAAGCTGAGATTTGGAGTGATTTGGTCTGAAATCTCATATTTGCCCTTGAAGAAATAACACGTAAAGTATTTGGTTCCATGAGAAGAAACGTGCTTCTTGGTTGTATTCGATTCTCGTTGGGTTTTATCCGCTTCACCTCACATGTATTCGATTCCCCTCACATTTATTCGGTTCTCCCTCACCATTCTTTTAACCTGACTTCTAAAGCAAAATGTGCTTGGTTATATTGTATTAGACAAGTCCATTTATGATTTATGAGTATAATCTTTTTTTTTTTTTTTTTCATTTGCTTTCTTATTTTAAATTGGGATAGGACGTAAAGTTTTGTGAATGACCAGTGTAACATCCCAAAATATAGTAATTACCATAATTTAGAATTAATTACAATTAACAGTAAATAAGCAGTCTTTACAATTAACCAAGTTCAAAAGCCAAACGGCTTAAGGTTGCAGAGTTTCAATATACAACTCAAAACAACGAGCGCTAAATAACGAACGGTTTTAGATACAAATAACGTACGCTCAAAATAGGGTTCAGGGATAATTAGGACGAACGGCTTTACAAAATATTTAGCCGAACGTCCTACTAAGCTAACAATTCATAATTCTAATCTATCGAGCGCTCTAAGGCTCGGCCTTCACTTCTACTCCAACTAGATTCGCCTCTTCCAAATTTTCTTCTTCCAGTATTTCTTCAAGGGACGTACCACCATCTGCTCACATCCACAACGGATGATCATTGCAAGACAGGACGAACGTACATGGACAA
>NW_025911172.1:29256-58548 GCF_018835915.1 Vigna umbellata
ATTTGCGTTTTAGTTTTTAAATTGGGATAGGAGTAAAGTTTTGTGAATGACCAGTTGTAACATCCCAAAATATAGTAATTACCATAATTTAGAATTAATTACAATTAACAGTAAATAAGCAGTCTTTACAATTAACCAAGTTCAAAAGCCAAACGGTCTTAAGGTTTGCAGAGTTTCATATACAACTCAAAACAACGAGCGCTAAATAACGAACGGTTTTAGATACAAATAACGTACGCTTAAAATAGGGTTCAGGGATAATTAGGACGAACGGCTTTACTAAATATTTAGCCGAACGTCCTACTAAGCTAACAATTCATAATTCTAATCTATCGAGCGCTCTAAGGCTCGGCCTTCACTTCTACTCCAACTAGATTCGCCTCTTCCAAATTTTCTTCTTCCAGTATTTCTCAAGGGACGTACCACCATCTGCTCACATCCACAACGGATGATCATTGCAAGACAGGACGAACGTTACATGGACAAGTTGACAACACAATGAAACGAAAGGGTAAGCTTATAATATTTAATTCTAATCCAACATATACATTCAACATTTTAAATGCACACGCACAACATACAATTAAACATAATCCAAACATAGTAATTTATAAGTATATAATAGACGACTGTCCGGACTGTATGAACCATGTAGCTACAGGCGTCCTTGCACCCGAGTGATGTAGAACTGGGATACCCTCAAACAGTGCCACTCGAGGTAATCCTTCGCCCCTGCTAAGTGGAGGGATACGAAAGACCTCTGCCATTCCCACACATGACTACTCCCTTCTACGTGAAGATGAGCATCACGGAATATCAGGATGGACCAAGCCAGCATTAGCTAACCATAGTCATACTTACCAATTCAATCTTCAATATATATATATTGAGACGTTCCTCCCTGGAACGCATCGTCCAAAATCCAACATCATAATTCAGTTCTTCATAGTGTTCACATTTAATTTACCATATTCCATCATCTTTTACATCATTAGATTCAGGAGTCAAAAATGACGAACGTCAAGTCAATGAAGGGTGAGGACGAACGTCCAAATGAAGTTACTGGATAATCAGTAAAAATATATAACGAACGACACTTTCTGTTTGACCAATTAAATGAACTGACTCAACTTTGAAGTTACTGGGACTTAGAAAAATATTTGGATAAAAACTCGCACCAGATTAATGCACATGGAGGATCAAGAACACTTAGAATTATTTTTGAAGAGAATTGCATATGAAAACCACTGCCAGGAATTTAACGAACGTAAAGAAAATTGAATATTTAAACTTTGGACGTAACGTGTTTTATCAAATGATTATTCAATTAGAACGAACGCTTGTCTGAGACATTGCGCAATTTAGAACGAACACTCGTTATAAGACCGAGCGCTTTATTTAGGACGAACGCCGACATAAGGCCGAACGCATATTTAGGACGAACGCTCGACATAAGGCCGAACGCTTATCAAAGACGAACGCTCGACGTAAGGCCGAACGTATCGAAAAAGAACGCTCGACTAAGGTCGAACGCTATCAAGACGAACGCTCGACTTAAGCGAACGCTATCGAAAACGAACGCTCGAATTAAGGTCGAACGCTTATCAAGACGGAACGCTCGACAGAAGGCCGAACGCCTATAAGGGCGAACGCTTCGGTTAAAGGACCGAGCGTTACGTTATTATAAAGTTTCAAATATTTATAAACAGCTGAGCTGAACGAAACGCTCAGACATCCAAATGGGACGCTCGTTCTCGAGCAGAATTCTTTCCAAATGAAAGAATTCCATCTAAATTATTTTAAGGAAAACCGAACGGTCTAAGACCGTACAGTGACGAGCGTCATTTATCAAAGGGGATGATTTAAGTTTCAGATTTCTCAAACTAACAAAATTCCAGATTTCAACATTTTAAACATAATACTTTGATACTTCAAAGGATTCTCAAGTCTATGAACTTATAACTTTCACTTCCAGATTAATTCAATTCAACAATCACACATATTAATAACTCATACATTACAATATTCATCCTCAGGTCATACGTATCAAAACCAAACATACAGTTCAACAACCCAGAAATCATATCCGATATCAGAGAACGTTTCTCATAACAGCTCAAACATCATAAACATACACTCAGATCATACAACAAGGCATATAAATTAAACATATAGCTTCCCTTACCTGGATAGCAGTGTTCGTTCTAAAAGTATCACTTGGACTTGCCCAACTTATGGTTTTCTACCCTCCAAGATCTTTTTATTCTCTTCAACTAAGTCTAACCAAAGAAACGTAAACGGATATCAACTTAGCCCTGCATGTAACTGAATCTGGGTTCGAAGGAATTCCAGAAACGAGCTTATGAGTTGGAAATCTGTACCGTCAACAGAATCTGAGTTGTTCGGACCAAAATGAAGTTCACGGCGTAAGGAACGTTCCTACGGTTCTGAATGTTAACGGAGAAGAAGATGAATGAGTAACAGTAGAGAGAAGTTTTAAGGTTCTAGAGAGAGGTTGGAGAAGATGAAGGATTTGAGTTTCTGAGGAAGAGGATGAGTGGTGCAGGTAAGAGAGAGAATTCTAGGAAATCCAGTTTGTGAAATTCACGTTCGTTTGAGCGAACGTACCCCAAGCTGACACGTGCCCACTAAATTTGAACTGGAAGCTTCTTCTGCAACACGTGGCGTGTGTGCATGTGAAGCCATGTGCGTTTTCAGAGAATGATGGGCGTGGTTTCAGTGTAGTCAGAGAGTTTATCAGATTTGGAAATGGGTTTTAAAATGAGATAAGCATGGATTGAGGGTGCATTAATGTGATGGACAGGTAATTTAAGAGAGTAATTTTCAGGGTCTCACATTCTCCCTAACTACAAAAATTTTTCGTCCTCGAAAATTTATAACTACCGTGAATAGGTGTGGATACAGTCTCTCATCGCACTCTTTACTTCCCAAGTTGAGGTCACCAGTCTTAGCGTCCCACACTATCTTTACTAAACGAACGTCCTTCCCTTGTGTAACTTTGTGCGAACGTTCTCAACGCGAACTGGTTGCAACTCCAGCGTTCGATCCGGTTGTAGGTGAATGTCTTCCAGTTCTAATACTTTGAGAGGGGTTGGCTATATACTTTCTGAGTTGAGACAACATGGAAGACCGGATGTAGATTGATAGTTGAGGTGTGGCAATGCTAATATAGCTATGGTCCAATTTCCTGAAAATATGGTACGGTCCTATGAACTTTGGCGACAGCTTCTTTGGACGAACGACTCTGCCTACTCCAGTAATTGGGTTGAGTCTCAAGAATACGTGATCCCCTGCAGCAAACTCCAATGGCTCCTTCTTCTATCCGCATAAGATTTTTGCCTACTCAGGGACGTCTTCAATCTCCCTGGATCAACTTCACTTGTCAGTCGTTTGCTGGATGAGTCAGGTCCAGTCAGCAGTTTCTCTCTTCCTGGAACCAGCAAAGTGGCGTTCGGCTTTCCTTCCATAGAAAGCTTCAAACGGCGCCATACCAATGCTAGCTTGAAAAATGTTGTTGTACGTGAACTCCACTAGCGGCAGTAACTTCATCCCAGGCGCCACCAAGTGATCTAGGACGCACGTCTCAGTAAATCTTCCAGCGTCTGGATGGTACGTTCGGATGACCGCCGTTTGAGGATGACGCTGAACTCATCTGCAGTTGTGCTTCCCAACTCGCCTTGTTGTAACGATCGCCAAAACCGAGATGTGCATCTCGGGTGTCGGTCAGAAATTATGCTTGAAGGCACTCATGAAGACGAACGATCTCCTTGATGTACAACTTAGCCAAATTGTCATTGACATCTTCAAGTTCACTGCTAGAAGTGGGCCGCTCTTTGTTAATCTGTTACACGATACCCAATTGAATCATGATTTCGAACCGTACGTGGTGGATGGTCACGAAATCCATAGAAATGCTGTCCCAATCCACTCTGGAATTTCCAATGGTGAAAGCAGCCGCCTGGTCGTTGGTGTTCAGCCTTTGCACGTTGACAGGTCAAGCAAGATGCCACAAAACGAGCGACATCACTACTTCATCCAGGCCACCAGAACGAGCGTCTAAGATTTGTACATCTTAGTCATACCAGGGGTGTATGCTGAGCGGACTATGATTGTCCTTCTCCAAGATAATCCTCTTCAGCTCGCCATCATTGGGAATGCACGTCCGTCCCATGTAACGTAAACATGCCGTCCGTTCCGGCGTTGAATGTTGCTTGATTCCGTGACCTGGAGCGCGCTTAAATCTTCATCAAATTCTCATCCTCTCGTTGCTTTCATCCGGATTCGGGCGAAACACATCACTTGATATCTCAAGGTGCAGCATTTAATACTCTTCGGCTCCAACTCGAACTGAAACCTTAGGTCTCTAAAAATTCAATTAAAATTGCTCTAACCATCATTACCGAGACGTGTGGAAACGTCTTCCTACTCAGAGCACCGCACAAGTTCGCTACCAGGGGGTGTGGTAAAGCAATTCGAATCTAACCTTAGGATTCGAGCCACCTCCGCTGTCTCGGAATTCAACTCCTTTTGATCAAATATGAAAATTTTGAGGACTATGTGTCACTGAAGACTTGAACAAGGAGATCAGTAAAGATAATGCCTCCAAATCTTCAGTGCAAAAAAATAATACGACGCTGCCAATCCAGGTTCGTAGGGCGTTGGATTAGTTGCGTTCATGAATCTTCATGACGAGATGCGTATGCATATCGCTAGTCTCTCTTGCATAAGCACACAGCCCAACCCTTGATGGGACGCGTCACAGTACACTTCAAAGGGTTTGGTCGTGTTTGGAATTATCAAAACTGGAGCGCTCGTCAGTTTTTCCTTCAGCTCCTGGAAACGCTCCTCACACAGATCGTCGGGCGAACGGTGATCCTTTCTAGTCAATGGTAAGCGGAGCCACTGCCACTATTTGGCGAATCCCTCTATGAAGCGTCTTGTAAGTAGCCAGACAAGTCCACAACGAAAATTCTCACTTCTGTGACCGAACGCGGGCTCTTCCAATCCAACACTGCCTCCCTTAGAAGGATCCACTGAAATACCTTCAGCCGAGACCACATGGCCCAAAAACTGTTACCTCATTCATCAAATTCACATTTGCGACAGTGTGCATACAACTCTTTTCTCTCACACGCTCAGCACGCCCTCAAGGTTCTTCAATCATCGGCTTGTGTCTTGGTAGATGAGAATATCATCTATGAAAAACGACCACAAAACTTGTCCAAATAAGGCTGAAGATGCGGTTCATATATCAATGAAACACTGCAGGAGCGTCGTCACTCCAAATGGCATTCATACATACTCGAGTGTCAATAACGAGACCTAAACGCTGTCTTCTGAATGTCGTCCTCTTTCACCCTAATGGAGATATCCGAACGCAAGTTATCTTTGAAAATACCGTTGCCCCATGCAGTTGATCCAACAAATAATCAATCTTGGCAAAGGTGCGGGGTACTTGTTTTTGATGGCAGCTTGTTCAAGTTATGTGTGTTAATCTATGCACAACCGAGAGTTGCATCCTTCTTTTTCCCCAAGAGCACAGGCGCCCCCATCGGTGATACGCTCGGTCTAATAACTGCTTCTCCATCAACTCTTTGATTCTGCTTTTTAAGTTAAAAACCAACTCTGACAGGCGTCATCCGGTAGGGGTTGAAAAATGAGAATAGGGTGCGGACTGCGCACCAAACAATGGGGAATCAATTCCCGAACAGGAGAAACCCAGGTATTTCTCTGGAAAAACGTCCTTGAAACTCCTCCAAAATAGACGTGCGTCCTTACTGCCAATAACGCACGTTCGTCTTTTCTGCAATAACGCGGTTCGTTCATTTCTGCCAATAAGGACGTTCGCTATTGCCTCAAACTTTTCCAAGATATTGGTCTTCATGACGTCATGATGAGGAAACAAGCAGCGGCGCCTCGCATAAATAATCTTCTTTCAAACTGACCCGAGCGTAACGAACCCAAATCCTCTTCGTCTTTTTCAAGGGCGGAGACTTGCGTATAGAAGAACAGGTGAACTACTTTATCTCCACAATCTATGAGAATGCGATTGGTATTCAGCCAACATCCCTTCCCAAAAATTACCTCTAAATCTTGGAGAGGCAAACAGATGAGATTCACGTTGTATCTACGCCCCTTCTAACTAACATAGGACATCTAACGCACATGGTTAGAAGTCCTAACTTCACAAGCTGCTGGTGTTGACAACACAGGTCAAACTGCATCCAAAAAAACTGCTGTAACCCCAGTTTTCAACGCCACGCCTTCGAATGAAGGAGTGTGTTGGCACCCGAATCATACCAACACACAGCAGGTATTCCTGACGTAAGCAATTGGTACCAGTGACGAGCGTACCTGGCTCGCTGCCTAACGCTCCAGGATCGAATAACTCGCGACCCACTGATGAGCTCGTCCCCCTCTCGGCTGATTCCTCTCAGCATTGGCTGGCCTCATTACTGCTCGACCTCCAGAGTTGCACGTCGTTTCGCATACATGTCCATTCCTTCAGTCACGAGTGCAAGTTTCCACCCACACGACAAACTAGGGGAGGCATGACGAGACGGTAATATATAATGCGGCCCTCCACACTGAAAAAACAAAGTTAATACCACCTTGGTGCCCCTACGTCCGCAGAAAAAATGCTTTGCGATCGCTTGCGTTCGTGAGTTGACTTTGGACGGAGCGGAAGGGGAATCTTCTGACTAGGTATGGTATTCGCTTGGCCTAAGATTGGATCCCTTACACCCTGGGGATGTTGCCTTCTGTGGACTTTCCGCTCGGCCATATTGTTCTTCCAGCACCTGGGGCCCTCTACACCATGGCAGAGAAACCGTTCGTATGCACAGCTTGGAAATCATACCTCAAGTCACTCCGAAGTCTTTCCAAATTCGGCACTGCCACTCTTCATTGTGGCCATTTGTTGTAAACGAAACCAAGTGTTTGAACTTTGTCGTATATCAGAAACGGACATCCCTCCTTGGGACCAATTGAAAGAAAACTCTAACTTTCTTTGCAAACCGAAGATAACTGGAAAGTATTCTCATAAAATGTAGTCCTAAAACTTCCCAAGTGATGGGAGTTTGCGGTCACGTCAAGAGGAGGCTTTTGCGCTAACGTACACCAGGGCTAGCGCTGTCACCAGTTAATACATATTCCGTAAATGCCAAACGGTTGTCGTCTGGGCACCTTTTGGCATCATAAATCCTCTCCATGTCCCTTAGCCATTGATCCGCTGCATCCGGAAGTCACTTTCCATTGAACTTGGCAGGATGATGTTGTAGAAAACTTTCCAAACTCCATTCCGTAGTGGGCTGGGTGGCATTGGAAGAGGACGGCTCCTGTCGTAGTGAGCCGATGGTATGAGCCAGCAAGGATTGTCCATCAATTGCCTCTGCGTGGCTTCCCCGAACGTGGAAAAGCGTCGGCGAGGGCCCCATAATCTGCCATGGCGGTTCTGATGTGACTGCATCAGAGTGATGTTCTGTTACATAAGAGTGTATTATTATGACTGTTGAAACCTATCTATCAAGCGGATTAAAAAGCTACTTAGCGTGTTTGGACGAGTAAGTATCATTAGGCGGTAGGGTGGGGGACGAGGAGGACGTCTAGGGCGCCATAGGTTGACTCTGGTTACCAGGGATCACCGAAAGCACGACAGAAAGCAGTCGTAGATAGAATTGTTCAAGACTAGGTTAAAAAACAAAAAATATCAATGGTTAATCGAGTATAAAAAGCCACACAAAGCAAACGAGACTACAAGGTGACCGCCCAATATCCTTACGGTGTCCTTTTGTACCTAGAACAAAAACTGCTCTGAGTACACTAATGAAACATCCCAAATTATAGAATTAACCATAATTTAGAGCGCATTAATTACGCAACCCTAACAGTAAATAAGCAGTCTTTACAAATCTAACCCAACGTCTCAAAAAAGCCAAACGGCTTCTTCTTAAGGTTGCAGAAGACAGTAGTTTCAAATATACAATAAAAAATTAGTTTAATTGGTAGAAATTAAAGATTACCAAAATGCCCCTAGTTATAAAAATAATATAAAATGTTATATTTAATTGTAAAAATGTTTATAAAGAAAAAAAAATTATGAATAATTTATAAAATTAATGTTTAAAAATTATAAAAATTAAATAATCAACTTATTTTTAATAAATTAGAAAATATAATATATCTAATTTTATTAAAATGTACATCTTTTTAAATTATAATATTAAAATAATTATAAAAAAAACTGAAAAATATATATTGCGTAACCGGTTACGCGTTTGCAACTTAAATACACAAACAGAATAAGTTATACATGATGTACAGACTGGAATTTAACTAATAAGTGGAGGGCATACATGACATTTCCGTAAGAATCCACGCAAATCTCCTCGTTCATGCGAGTGACCAAAATCGGATGAATCCCACAAATCCGTCTTCGCTCATCCATCCTTATCAGTTGAAACGAACATGACAATTGAATGAATTCATCGCTCGCATTTCAGCATTAACAGTATTTTCCGTTCATGCGAACACAGCATGAAAGTGTGGGCACGATTCATCTACATATACTATGTAATGATTACAAGAATAAGTGTTAGTACAAATCCTAAAATAAACAACAAAAGGACAAAAGTAAAGTTTTTCTGTAATCATTACCATAAAAGACAAAAGCAACTAAGTGAACAACATAAGGAATTCCAAGTAAAAGTTGTAGGAATCGGATTTTTGCTTATCTCTTGGATGTGTTATTATAGTGTCTTCTTTAAGTGTTCTATTAGTGGATGTTTGTCCTTATGCTTGAGGCTTATCTTAACATGACTTAGATTAGCGTTGTAGTCATGCTTAGACTATATGTACCTTCTACACCGCTCTTTCTTGAATCTGGGTATTACAATGCTGGATTATAATATGCTATTGCAATTCGGTACTACAACGCCAAGTCACTCACTCTCGGACAGTGAAAAGTCAGGTTCTTGTCTATAATTGCTAAATTCCTCTTGTACTTAGCCTTAGAACGTCGAGTTGATATTGTGCTTTAGGCAACAAATTGTCGAGTTCATTCTTGTATCTGGACGCTTGGATGCCATGTTTATTTATACTCAGCACATTAAGTTTGTCTACCTTGGTGTTTGGAACACTGGGTTGCTCTTATACTTGATCATTGTTAAAACAAGACAAGCTCGTCTATAGAACCCTTGTTGAAGTTTAACTAAACAACATGAAACGAAGAAGTCTCGAAGAATGGAAAACAACACCAAACGCTAGGACAAAAATTCTAAGTTAGGAAGAAAGTTATCCACATAATAGAAAGTCTCGAAGAATGGAAAACAAACACCAAACGCTAGGACGAAAATTCAAAGTTAGGAAGAACGTGTATACACACAATAGGAAGTCTTATAGAATAGAAAACAAATATTAAGCCCTAGGACAGACAGAAACTCCAAGTTAGAAAAAATAGGTATCCACACAACAAGTCTAAATCACCAAGAAGAAAAGATGTAATCGGTCTTTTCAAAAAGAAGTCTAACACACATAAAATCACAGTAAGGTCAAACTAGGCTATGACACTAGAAACATAGGATAAGCAAAAACGTAAACACTAGCTGGATACAACATAAGAAAAACATAATTAGACTAGCTAAAGAAAAGTTTAAGAAAACACTTAAAAAACAATAGGATTGTAGAAAAACACGAACAAAGCATTAGAAGTAGGGCAACTTAGGAAAACCTTTAGGATTGAAGAAAACATAAAAACACCTAAAACAAAACACTCAAATGCAATGCTAAATTACTGTTAAGTCAAAAGCGTCTAAGAGAGTTTAAGTTAAACGTGTAAGCTTACTATACCCAAAAGCTTATTCAATTGATCTTACGAAAAAATGAAAAAGTGTCAAGACAACATTTTTGACAATTTTTTTTAAAAGCCTAAACCTAAAACATCAAGGAAAAGATAACATGCTAAACGCCATTACTCTAAAAAGGAAAAATCATAAAAAGTGTTTGCATCAATCTAAATGATACCATGAGCTAAACTATTACTTCGTCCAATGATGAAGTTCCTATTCAACGCCTAGTATCCTTAGAAGAAAAGCTCATTTGTTAAACGCTACCTCAACTGTAGAAAATGAAAATCACTTTGTTGTTCTGAGCAAACATTAAATGATATTAAATGCTCAACGTTCAAAAACAACAAAAGTAACATCTGATGAATGAACTATACATCAAAACCCTAAACAAACCAATAATAGGTGTCAGTAACAAGAAAGGCATTCACGGAATGTTCATGTCTTAGGAAATCATGACACAGTACCTACGTCTAAATAAATCATGAAAACAACAAGTAAAACACTAACCAAGAAAGAGTCTCTTACAAACTAAACGATATCAACTACAAACAAAACAAAAGAAATCATAGAATCTTGAACAAACGTTGAAAGCATTTGAAAACATCAAAGCCAACAGTAAATAGGACATACATACATTACAAACTTTTGTTCTATCTTGTGTAGGATGATTACTACAAACGTTCATATGCTTCATCTTATAAGAATCAAAATGAACGTTGTAAGAAGATAAAAGAAGAATGAACTGTTCATCAAAAGTTGTGTCAAATGAGAAGTCAAATATGTTTTTGATAAAATTCCGAAAAGCACGTCTGCTCTGACAAAAAGGCTCCATCCTTATAAACATCTACAACAATAGCCAAAAGAGATCAAATCTTGAGACAAGCTTCGTCAAACGGTCATATTATTAAGTCTCAAGACAAGCATCGTCAAAACCACTATAAATAGAAGATAAAAAGAAGAAGATGATGATAATGAAGAAAAGATGAATATATGAAGACACCAAATATAATAGGATTATCTCATAACATTTTCACTTGGAAAACATAAAACGCTTCACAACCATGCGCTAAGCAAGCTAGGTTAAACGCTCAACGTTCTCAACCTAAAATAATCTACTGCAATGTTAACACATCTTTAGCACATGTTAAATGAGTTGTCCACATGACAATTGATCTCTTCATCATAGTTGATCATTAACCAAGTAATTAATTAAGCATAAACTTTAGAACTATTATACAAATTGATAATTCTTTTTATGAGAGATAAAAGAGAAAAGAAAAGATCTTAGTTGAGATTAGTGACAAAAAAAATATAAAATAAATAAGGGTTACAAAATTATAAAATATAAAATAACTTATAGTTACAAAATTATAAAATTATAAATTAACAAATAAGAAAAATAAGAAAACAATATTATAACCACATCAACCAATTAATAAAATTCTAATTAAAAATACCTAAATTTATCATTTCCTTCAAAATTTAATTAAGCCTTACCCAACAAAAACACCTTTGTATATGCCTTTTTCCAACCCATGATGTTGTAGTATTCTGATTAGCAATGTTGTCTCTCAGGCGGTGGTTCTTTCCTTTAGCCACTCACAGCAGCCTTTCATGTTCTTCCCGAATAACCTTGTTTTTGGTTCCTCCTCTGATACTCAAGAACACCCTATGCAACAGTTCCAAAAAAAATGTTAGTTGCTACTCTGGGGAACCTAATAAGAAAAATGGGTTTTTCTCAGTTGCCAGTGACCTCCAATCTTCTTCTTCCTGCCCGAAAGATTCCCCCTTTTCAGGTACCATTTCCCTTTTGTCAGCCTCGATAATGTTGTCTTTGTGACAGTATCGTGAACCTGTGTGCATAATCTATTACGAATGTTGAAATGCCCCTACCTTTGTTTTCAGGTTTGGAGGATGCCTTGGTAAGTTATCTCTTTGGGAAGAAGAGGGCAACCGACATTGCTCACATGTACGTACAACTGGTTTTATCATATTATGTCCTGAAAATGAAAATACTTCTGTTTCCAAGATTTCTGCTTGCTTTTTCCATTTTTAGCTTAGTATTTGAGGGATTACTTAGTTTTTCTGCAGGATTTGTGTTCTTAATACCTCAGTGACTGAATCTTCTACTTTTAATTCTCTACAAAAACGTACTCTCATGTTTGCGGCCTTTAACTTTTCAATTTTGAGTTGCTATTGTTTCGTCTTATAAAATGGCAGATTGAAATTTCAAAATTCTGTTTTTCTCTCATGTATGCTGATATTCTAATCTAGAACTGTTTTGTCAACTTTATTTGTTGCGTCCAATAGTAACAGAGACAGTTTTTTTTAAGGTACGCATGGGCATATATTTTATGATTACGATAGTAGAAAATTACATTGCATATGATATATTATTTACATGGATGTTACACTTGGAATTGATCCCATGCTACATTTGTTTCACCCAGACAAAGGCTAAGCTATTAATTTTTTTGGGAACTCCTAAATCCTAATAATTTGTAGCAAAATTCTCTGATTCTGTCAGATAATTTGGGGAGCTTCTCTTACATATTTATTTCAGTTTCCATGCTTCTAAAAGAACAAGTTAAAAGTGAACATGTTTTATGCTTGTTACAGAAGACTATTTGGCACCCTTTTACTTTTTCTAAAATAGAAAAATAAGGTAAAAATGAAATGAACTTGTAGATCAACTAAATTTAGCTTATGCATAAGTTAATAATACGAATTTAGAAATATTATATTAGAAAATTCATATACATTATGCAGAAGTAAATTTTAGTTAATGGAGAAACTGATTTCATTTTTTCCTTAGAAGTGCTTTTCGTGAAACTTGTCCTAGTACACTATATATAAATTGTTATGGTAGTAAAGCCTTGATAATAACTAAGTATATTTCTTATACTTACCAGGGTGTGGAAACAGGTTGTCCAGAAAGGAGACATTGTCATTGATGCTACTTGTGGCAATGGTTTTGACACCTTAGCAATGCTTAATTTAGTCGCTGATGATTCACATGACGGTTATGTCTATGCATTAGACATTCAAGAAGATGCTTTGAATAACACTTCCCTCTTGTTGGAAAAGTCACTTAGTTCTAATGAGGTTAGACTATATATGACCAAATAGTTTCAACTTTGAATTGCCAAAATATTGCATAAAATAGTCTATGTTATGTAGCCACTGAAAAAAGTTCTTGGATGATAGATAGATCCTGCTATAGTCTGAGAATTTGAACTGGCCTTGATCCTTTTAGTTTTGGTGTAGTTAATTTGACAACAATTAAGAACTTTCATGTCACCAACTACAATTTCAAAATACATGCAGCGACAACTTGTCAAGCTCTTCAATATCTGCCATAGTAAAATGGAGAATGTTGTTGCAAGGAATGCATCAGTTAGGTACTTGTTTCATGATCCCCTGTTCCTACTCCTTGTTCAGAAGCTGATGACAATAAATAACTGGTGTAGTTATTTTCATAGTAAACTCGTCTTTGAAATTGTAACCGTTCATCACTTTAGCTCTTTAGTTTATAAAATTATTGCTTTAGTTCCTAACTTTGCAAAGCATCATTCCCTTTACATCTTTACTTATACGAAATAAAAGTGGAAAGCAAAGGTGAGAAAAGGACTAAAAAAATTACTTTTGTGATTGATTAATACTGATAACGTTGGAGATAGGATTGAGGTGTAATTTAACTATATTCACTGAAATGAAATCTGTTTCATTCTTTATTTTTATAGATTTCTTGAAAAAAGAATTATAATTTCAGTCTTTATTCCTACTTGGTCTCATTGCATGAATCTTTTATGAGGCTGAAGAGAAATTTCTCTAGATTTCAAAACAATATATTAACATGCCATTCCATATGCACAGTCAGGCACCAAGGGCTGGTTTGATTATAGACTTAGGACTTGGTCTCAAGTCCACTAAAATCGCAAGTGCCACAATTTTTCCTTAAAATATTGTCTTGTTTGAAATTCCTAATGTTTTATCACGGTTTTGTCTTTAAAATGTGTCAATAGAGTTAAGGAAAGAAAGTAAATAAAAGTTAGCATTTACTTCAACTCCTTAACCATATGAGATTTTTGGATGTATACTATCAAAACTATTTTCAAATAATAAGATAGCCTAAGATAACTAATTTTGAATGTAGATTTCATAAATTTTGATGCAACCGTCATTTTAAAGATAATCAATATTAGCTGCAACCCTGAATAATGATTGCATTAATGTATTTCTTATTATTAAACTATATGTCATGGTGAGCTGCTTCTTACACTTCGATGAAACATGCTTATCTATCTTAATATTCTGTATAGGCTCGTTGCATTCAACTTGGGCTATCTTCCTGGAGGTGACAAAGAGATAATAACAGTATCAGAAACAACATCACTGGCATTGGAAGCTGCCAAGAGAATTCTGATGCCAGGTGGTCTCATCAGCATAGTGGTGTATGTGGGGCACCCTGGAGGACGGTGATATTTCTGACCCTTTACCTTGTGTCATTAAGAGATCTTTGAAATATGCTAATTTTAAGTCCAGATTCTTTGTTGGTCTTTTGATGCTGGTTTTCTGTTGAGCCTTTAAAATACACTGATGTCAGCATCAAAATCAGTATCCACCAATGTATTTTGAAGACAGCAAAAGAATAACACCAAAGCACCAAAAACTCAGCAGAAAATTCAAATTCACAATTTTCCATCAATGTTTTGAATAATCTATGACTTTTTGAAGCTTCACTTGCTTCAGTGAAGACTTGAGTATTGCTATTACTCTTTTCATTTCTAATGATACGACTGTCTTGAAACTACAGTCCCTTTTTAGTAGACTTTGTTCTAATTGGGTGCTGTAATAATTATTTTTGACCAAAATACCCTTATTTTAGTATAAAATAATGAATACTGTCAATTGCCTGCTTCTCATTCTCATGAAAAGTGAAGCAGATGAATAAGCCACTATTATTATTCTTTAATTAATTATAAAGGTGAAAGTAATTAAGTTTTAAAAAATTATATGGATAATCCCAAAACTCTTTAGGGTATTTTAGGAAAAAGCATTATAAATAGAGACAAGTTTATTGCTATTAACTAAATTAACCAAATTTTTTTAATGTGTGAATTAGTTAAAATATTTCAATTACTTCCCTAATTATAAGACATATTATCTTGAAAAAAAGATAGTGTTCATCCACATGTTTAATTATTTAATATTTATGGTTTATTTCCAGTGAAGAATTGGAAGCTGTTGAATCTTTTGCTACTAAATTGTGTGTTGAGAATTGGATCTGCTGCAAGCTCCAGATGTTAAACCGTCCATTTGGTCCAATACCAATTTTCTTGTACCGAAGATGATGCTAATTAATTTAATACTGCTCTTGTTTCTGAGTTGTATTCACCCTATTATGATGATTATGCTAATTATTTCTGGTTGAATTATTATTTTTTTATATTCCTAATTAGAAATTTATCTATTACTTATTATCCAAATAAAGTAATTAGTTATGGAAAATAATGTGGCTCGTGGATTTGTTTGTTTATTTTCTTGAGAAAAAATATTTAAATTTGTTTATAATAACTGTTAACTATGTACTTTCATTTCCAGAAAAGGAACAACTTATTTTTAAAATGTTTCAATATTTTTCAGAAGAGGTTACACGTAGATCAGCAAAGCTATTAATTATATAGTTTCTTTTGTTCATAACACCGTATATATAAAAACATTTTAAAATTGAGAGAACGTTAGCAACATTATTTTAATAATTTTAATTAGTGACCGAAATTTATTATAAATTATAAACTTTGAGAGGTTTTGTTAGAGTCTAGCCAAGGTCCAAATTTGTTTTTCTTTCTTTTCCTAGTTTCATCTTTCGGATCATTGTTTCTTGTACTTAAGAGTTATTAAAACGGGTTAGTCAATCTAATTGATCCATCAAAGGAATTAGTCACNTAATTAGAAATTTATCTATTACTTATTATCCAAATAAAGTAATTAGTTATGGAAAATAATGTGGCTCGTGGATTTGTTTGTTTATTTTCTTGAGAAAAAATATTTAAATTTGTTTATAATAACTGTTAACTATGTACTTTCATTTCCAGAAAAGGAACAACTTATTTTTAAAATGTTTCAATATTTTTCAGAAGAGGTTACACGTAGATCAGCAAAGCTATTAATTATATAGTTTCTTTTGTTCATAACACCGTATATATAAAAACATTTTAAAATTGAGAGAACGTTAGCAACATTATTTTAATAATTTTAATTAGTGACCGAAATTTATTATAAATTATAAACTTTGAGAGGTTTTGTTAGAGTCTAGCCAAGGTCCAAATTTGTTTTTCTTTCTTTTCCTAGTTTCATCTTTCGGATCATTGTTTCTTGTACTTAAGAGTTATTAAAACGGGTTAGTCAATCTAATTGATCCATCAAAGGAATTAGTCAACTTAGTAAGTCAAACTTAACCTAATTTATTTATTGTGAATTTAAGGAATTTGAGTCGATCTGATCTAGCACAGATTGATGTGTTAAATAAAGTTGATTTAATTAAGAAAATGTTTATTCATTCTCTACGTCCTTATTTGGGTTGGAAAATTGGTCTTAATTTTTGTAAAATTATTTTAATTAGACTCTTATTATTAAATTGGACCAATGATGTTAGACACATGCTGATGTTGGTTTTTTAAATAACGTGGTTCACTTATTCACTAAAGGTGATTCTGACATGTATTTATCTATTTTTTAATTAAAGAAATTGGAAAAAAGTTAATTAAACTTAGTACTTTTTTCGAATTAGGGATTGTGAAAAGAGAGTGAGAGTTCTTTCTTTGAATTAGGGTTCATTGGCAAAAAAATGGGAATCAATAAGAGAAATTAGAGATTGATTTTGGGAATTTAGGGTTTATACAAATTTCAAATTGAGCAATTTTAGGGCTTTGGTAATTTTAGTGATCTTTGGGACCTTGTTTTGTTGGAACAGCGAGGCTGAATCACGTGGTCATTGGAGCTCAATCGCAACGAAGGTCAGTAAGTGTGCTTTTTGTTATGCTTTTTTATGGTTATATGTTGTATTGTGTTTGTTTTGGGAAAGCTGAATATTGAATGGTGGTCTCCCATGATTGAAATGCTTTGTATTGTTGATTGCGATGTGGTGGCCCCCATGTTTAAAGTTGTTTTACAATGTTTGTTTGAGCGTGTTATGGTTATGGTTTTAATATGTTTATTTTTTGTTGAGATATGATTATATTATAGGTGTAGAAATATTTATAGTGTTGTGCATAATGGACGATAATATTAAGGTTATTTTCCACAAAGGGAAGTTTGTTAATGATGGGATGTTGAAGTATGAATGAGAGACTTTTACGTTATCATTTGACCTAGATATGTGGAGTTACTTTGTTGTTGTAAGTGTAGTCAAAGGTTTGAGATATGTTAGTTTTAAAGATCTATGGTACTCTCTAGGAGGGGATTCAGTGTTGGAAGACAGGTGGGAGCCTTTGTGTGATGACATTGGTGGCATGTATATGGTTAACTTAGTTATGCTTAATGGTCAGGTTCATGTATTTGTGGTACACACGGTTTCTAAACCCCAAGTCATACACATGCTGGAATATGTTCATGATGATGAAGGAGAACTTGAACCTGTGTCGCATGAGACCATTTAGTGTGTAGATAAATTTGGTGGTGAATTTGAAGGTGATACTGGAACATAAGAGATAGGTGATTGTGATGGTGAAGTGGAAGGTAAGCCTGGCATACAGGAAGAGGTCCATCATTGAAGAAGATAGTAATGTGCATATATTTTTAAGAGATTTTATGCATGTTGGAAGGCATGCAAAGACAATTTTGTGTCATGCAGACCAATAATTGGATTAGACGAAGCTTTCTTGAAAGGGAAGTATGGTGGGAAGTTGTTAACGGTTGTTGGACAAGATGCCAATGACCAAATGTTGCCTATTGCATATGTTGTGGTTGAAGTGGAGAACGAAGGATTCATGGACCTAGTTTCTGGAGTTATTGATTGATGACCTTGGTGGTGTTGAAGTATGTTCATCATTTACTTTTATGTTAGACTAACAAAAGGTAATAATGTTCTACAATTTGTAATTTTTGTACATTCATTCATTAATTAGAACCGCTAACTGGTCTTTATTGTATTAAAATCACAAGGCCTACTTCCAGCTTTACACGAACTGTTTCTTGGAATTGACCAAAGATTTTGTGTAAAACACTCGTATGCCAACTTTAGGAACATGAAAAAAACCTTAAGCGTTTAATGTGAGGATAGCTACAACCACACACCCACAAACATGAAAGATGAAAATGAAAAACATGAAAGACATGAACGAAGAGGCTTTTAAGCATTAATAAAAATAAAAGATTTTTTATTTTTTAAATAAAAATAAAAAAATAATATATTTTATTAAAAATAGGAATCTTACATGAAGCATGAATTTCTTAAGAATGATTTAAATAATGTAATTGAATATATTTTTATTGTACAATTTTCTTTTTAAATTCATTCGTTATTATTGTTTAAATGCATCCCAATGATAATGAAAACTATTATAATTATAGAAAGGTGGAAGAGGAAAATCATTTTAAGATGACATCAAAAGTTATTAAAATAGAAGAAAAAAAATAATGTTTTTAAAATTCATATAAGATGATTAATTACTACATTTTTTTTAGTAACTTAAACATTAGTTTTTTTTCTGATATTTTCATCATAAAAAAATTTAAATTTGATATATTTATTAATATATAGTAGAGATATTAATATTGTATTTAATTTAAATGTTAATATTATTTTTATGTTTATTTAGCTCATTTGAATTTCATTGGTTATAACTTAGGATAAAAATTGAAACATACACACATATTATTGTCCCCAAACCCCCCTTTCTTCTCCTTCAGGATTCCTTCAGTCATTTTCACTCCTCTCTAGTGGTTCATCGTTGAATCTTTTAAAGGTTTGGCCATAGGCAACACCTTCTTCACCGATTGAATAGAGGTACATAACTTTATTTCCGTTTTGTTTCACTGTTGTACGATGTGTCTCCGGTGTTTGGGAGTTTTAAATAAATTACGGATGGTACAATTTTGAATGTTATTGGATCTGAAAGCTATGCTTCAGATTAAACATTTCGGAACATTCTCTGTAAGAATGCATTTCGAATTGAGTAGTCCGAAATGCACTTCCAAATCTGGTGAGAAATTTTGGATTGATCATTCTAGAACACTAACATATTTTCCAGAATATTCAATATGGGATGTATCTTCAAATCTATAAGTATATTTCAGATTGATCAATCCAGGGAGTGTTTCAAAACGTGTAATTCGGTATATTAAATTGCAAAGGAGGAAGAACATTGCTCAATCTGGATGTGCATAAAACTCCACTCCATTTTATGCCCTGTTCATTGGGCTCTGGATTTGCTTATGTTTGGACGCTCTACGATAATAATTGTTTGTAGGCATCGTCTAATCAGAAATGCTGACTATATAGCTGTTTTAGAGGCGAGTTGGCTTGTTGAACTGGTTACTCATGATGAATTATTAACCATGGATGGTTTGGTTCCCATGCTTATGTTTATTTTCTTATTTTATTTCATTTTAATAAACTTTTATGTGATGAGAAATGATAAGATGTATTTTAAGACATGAGCCTATCTAAGATATCAAAGTACATATCTAATATGAGTTTTGCTTAAAAAAAAGTTAAATATATATGTAGTCTTTATATTTGGATGTGAACAGAAACATATTAGACAAATTTAAAATATCGTTTGACACCTAGGTCTACCTCAATCCAGATTAACTTGGCTCGACTAGACTCACTTGAACTAACTTGTTTAGATCTAGGCCTAGCCTAACTCGTTTGAGTGTGGATTGATTCCGACTTGAATGAACATTGACCTATCCAACTTACTCGAATATGGGTTGGTGCAATTTGAACCCAGATTAACTTGGCTTAACTTAGATTCAGATCCATTTAAGTGGATTTAAATATGATCAATCAACTTGAGTTCGATCCTAACCAACTAGCTTGAATTGATAATAGACTCAGATCAACCTAGGTTAGACCAATTTAAATCAATTAGTGCCAAATCTATTTGTTTCAAACTATGTCTATACTAACTTTACTCAATCTAAAATTTGATCAACTTAGTTAACTCTATCCTAGACCTAACTTTCTATCTTACTTAAATCTTACAAGATTTAACATTTCATAATTTAAATTAATATTGTTTAATGAAACTAATAAAATGACATGACGTAATTACATTTTTATTTCTTATATTTGTAATAATTTTTCAATATTTGAGGACAAACTGACTTCAAATGAGGCCCTCCATAGTTATAACAACTTATTGGCCTTTGTTGTCCAGATTAACCACAAGCACCGGATGACTTTGCAGAAAAACCTTTGGATCCAGAAGGAAAATAAGAAGGCCGTGAATAAGGAGTTATTCTGGAATCCGAATTACCTCTAGATATGTTCGGTTCATCCATCCTCTTTTGCTGATTTTGCTGACTTTCTACTTCCTTCTTCGTCTTTTCAAATACTCTCGCTCTCTCAATCAAAACTGGTAACTCTCGAATACACAAACACTTGTTCCACAATTTAATGTTGCCTCTCAACTCATTCTCAAACTTTCTGCACTTCCATTCTTCATTTGTTGCCAATGTATAAAATCTTAGAAGATGCTTAAATCGATCGTCATACTCAGACACAGTCATACTCCCTTGAACCAATTCCAGAAACTCCACTTCCTTTTCAAACCGAACACGGTTAGAAAATTACTCAGCGTAAAACTTTTGCTTGAATACTTCCCAGGAAATAAGTGTATCGTTTCCTTCCAACAACATCCTCATGTTACTCCACCAATGACTTGCTTCCCCAGTCAGCAAATACTCTGAATAATTCAACTTGCTCTCGTTCGGACACTTATTAGCATTGAAAATCCTCTCCATGTCTTTGAACCACTGGTCGACCTCATATGGACTGCACTTCCCACTGAACTTAGCCGGTTGATGTTGTAGGAAACTTTCTAAGCTCCATTCTTGCTGATGAACAGTAGAAGAAATAGACGACCTAGCTGTAGTCCTATCCTTCAACATTAAATCCACATACTGCTGCTGAGACGTCTCTGCTGAAATCCGAGCGGTCTCCAAGCGCTGTAGAGCCATTGTATTCTGTTGAACTAATGCAAGGTTCTGTTGAACTAATGCAAGGTTCTGTTGCTGCATATCTGTGATTATTGATTCCATCAATGTCATGGAATTAGGTGCATCCATATCCGTAGGTGAGGGAGGAGGAGACCTAGATGCAATCTACCGAAATTACAAGGATAAATACCCATCAGTCTAACTCAAGGACACTATTTAAACCGAACGCGGACTATAGCCAAAAGCCAAATCAACATAGCCAAGAAGACAATACATGACTGAACGGTGACAAATAATAGAACATTTGATCACAAGAAGGCCAGTATGAGACCGAACGGTCACTATGAAACCGAGCGGTCGAATACAATAAATAGAAGAGTCTAAAATTTCAATCAGAATTGAGAAAAGAAAATTATCTTCGGTAAAAGTCATGAGTGTGCACCCTCATTACTTCTAACAAGACATTCTCTGTTCTCAAAACTTCTAGTTATATCTAAAATTTGACTACCTAATCTTGAAGGAAATGGTATAACATACCATTTAGGCACAACTTTCCACAGGAAAGCCACGACAAACCCTTAACTCAGAGGTCGTTTTAGGAATTAACTACTCTGATACCATTAATGTAACATCCCAAAAATATAGCTTTAAACTATACTTAAGGATAATTACATTTACAATAAAATAGAACATTTACATGAAGATAAAGTTAACTTACAGTTATTCTAAAATAACTATAAATTAAAAACTTTACAGAAACCTACACTAATACAACCCTTAAAAGCAGACCGATCGGTCATACCAGAGGTGTATCAACCGAACGGTCCTTTAAACATTGTATTACACCGAATGGTCCTATACGAAATGCAAAAACAAGTACAAGACCGAACGGTCTTACTCTTAGCGAAAACCCTCCTCTCCTGCCAACGCCTACTCTAGAATATCTTCTGCACACTCTGCTCACACCCAATGGGTGATCATTGCAAGGACAAGGACGACCGAATAGACAACATGACAATACAGGAAAATAAGGGTAAGCTAGTGTAATTTAATTAACTGTGTAAACAGATAACTCACATAAATTTGATATAAATCAATAAGTCCATCTTGCAACAACCAATCATACATTTCCAACCATAATCATACAAAAATGCATGCAATGACTGTTCACTTTACTCTGACTGTCCGGACTGTATGAATTATGTAGCTACGACGTTCTTGCACTCGTGGAAAGGTAATATGGAAAACCATCAGAATTACCATAGCTAGAAACCCAAGCCGCCACACGAGGTTAGCCCTTCATCCCTCAGTGTAGCAGGAAACCCAAGCCTACACATGAGTTTAGTCTGATAGCTAGAACTCCAAGCTATACGCAACCATGCCTCCTGCTTTTCTCACCACATGCGCCATCATTCTCTACTTGAGACTCGGTGACCATTAGAATGTCAAGATGAACGACAACTTAGTCTGACCATATTCATACTTTACAATTCCATAATCATTTCTGAGATATTCCTCCTTGGAACACTCGTTCATATCCATATAATACAAATCACATCATACTTCTTCATATTCATACTATTTCATTCATGTCATATTTTAAATACCATACCTCATTAACAACATATTTCCTCATACATCACATCTTTAAATAAATATCACACATAATAGTAAAACAATAATCCCACCTTTGAAAAGGACCTAACGTGAAAGATCAACATAACCTATGAATAAGACTGAACGGGAGAGCACTCCCAATATGAGAACATGACCGAACGGTCATTTAGAGAATAAGACTCAAGCAGTAGTAGAACACTTGAACTTATATCATGCACTTATGATTTAGAACGAACAATATTGGTTTAGACCAAACACTATTAACTTAGTACAAGTACGATATTGAGCACTGGTATGAGAACGAGCGCTCATAAGAGACCACACAACTCAATAATATCGATCGCTAACTCTATCATAAATATTAGTAAAAACCGAGCACTATATCGAACGAGCGTTGGTTTAAGACCAAGCACTTACCAAGACAGTACATGACTGAGCGCTATCACTAGCATAACGTCTAGTACAAGACCGAGTGCTATCACTAGCCTAACGGCTAGTACAAGACCGAGTGCTTAGTGCATCACTAAGCACTAATAAGACCAAGTGCTGGCATCTGACCGAGCACTACCGAGACCGAGCGGTCAATAACAGTTACAGCCCATGACAGACTGAACGCTATATTAAATAAGAAAAATCAATACTAGACCGAGCGTTCATAAATGAGAATACACAATAGCATAACTCAGTTAAGACCTAGCACCAGAGTAAAATCGAACGATCAATTAAAGACCTTCAGTAAACTACTTAATTCTGCAGAATATCTGCAGAATTATAATCAACACCCAACCCTTACCAATTTCACTCGGCCACTGAACTAGAATCATACAGAAACCCCAAACCTCATGAGCATATCATATAACAGTCCACACCCAAAATTACCGAACATCAAACAATTCAATTTCACATACATGCAACATCATCAAACAACCGTTCATACATCAAAACTAAGTAATTAAATTATCTAGCTTCCCTTACCTCTTAATCGGATCGAACAACTCTACCACTTTAGAAATTTGCTCTAATACCAGAATTCTCAAGAACCTACAGTTCACTGATTTTCGGTAACGAACCAACCCAAAATACCAGAAAAGTGATCAAAAATCAGAAGAAGAAGCTGATGAACACATGCAGCCAGAAATGTGACTTGCATGTGTCAGATAGTTTCAGAATCCTACAAGAACCCAGAGATTGAGACTTACCCGTTCTAAACGAGACGTTGATCGATGAAAATTGAAGTTCTTGATATCAGGGGTGATTGAGTATGGTCAGATGATTGAAAAGCTGAAATGAGATGAAAATTTTCTAGAGAGAAGGAGGAGAAAAGAAAAGGTTTGAGTTTTTAAAGAGATACAGATTATGAGAAAATGGAATGAGCTGTGGTTTAAAATACTTAAACTCTTTTAGTTGAGACATATGTCCCTCTCTTCCAAGTGTCATTTTTAGGGTTTTACACATAACATTAATCAAAATTTATTACAAACATTATCAATATCAACAATTTTTTAACTTTTAACAATTATTTAAATAATCTTTTAAATTTGGTAATAACAAATTTATTTTATCCAAAATAAAGAAATTAAAATTCACTAAATCTAAATCACCTTATCCAATCTACCTTATCGAAACTACATATTTGAACAAAGAAACAATTTAAGATGACTACAATGTAGTTGAAAACATTAGAATTTGTAAAACTTCATATCCAGCCAAAGGTTAAAGCACTAGAGCCGCGCTCATTTGTCTTTTAACACGTAATACAAGTGACAAGAAAAAAGCAGACGAGCATATATAATTCAGCCATTGGAATGAAATGGAATACTGAATTAGACCTACTTTCTGCTATAACATTACAAAAACTATTTTTTAGCATTTGACTCCCTAATTAAGCACCTAAGACTAGTTATGGACAGCTGCAAACTAAATCAACTATCACACTAATCTTTAAGAGAGTTCATACAATCACAAATGAGTGCAAAATTCCTCAAACAATCTGTGGCTTTCTTCAATACATAACCCTAAACTACTGCCGAAAGGCATCAAGTAAATTTGTAATCAAAAGATGCATGCTACTTCCCAAACCTAATTGAATGCACATAATCATCATGAATCTGTTTGTTGTTGTTGGGGTGGTTGCTGTGGCTGAGGTTGTGTATGGGGCCATGGCATGAAAGCCATGGTAGGTCGAGGCTGCTGTGTAGGATATAGCGCTGCTTGATCAACTGGCTTTCCCATTATCATCCCAGGAGGTCCCACAGGGTGCTGTGGAGGTACATAGTAATAGGGCATATCAGCAGGAGAACCCACTAATGGAATAGAGGCCTTGGTTATTCCAAGTCCTTCCTCTTTCAACTCGTCTCTTGGAATAATATCAACCAAGAAATCAAAAACATCGTTTCTTGAAATAGCAGCTGCTATATCATTCTTTTGTAAGGTTCTCCTCTTGTTCTCTTCTGTGTGAATCCAAGAACGTAATGTCAACTCTAATATGAACATTTCACATGCTTTTGCAAATATGACTGGAGCTTCTGCTGAAATCATTCGGACATCTTCATCAGCTTTCATTATCTTTTTAATTCGAGCAAGAGGAAGACTGTGATTTTTAAAGTCAATGGTTTGCTCGATTTCTTGCATTTGATTAGACCAGAACATTTGCAGCTGCTGCTGTTGGTGCTGCAGTTGTTGATGGTGGAAATGTTGAGCTTGCTGGTAAGCAAGCTGGTGTGCAGAACTAGAGAAGGCAGCAGGAGCCTGTGTTGGGGAAGGAACAGCTACAGCAGGTGTGCCAGCAGCCACTACGGGAGCAGTCTGGTAGTGAGAATAGGTCATTTGGTTAGCACCTGCAGCAACTCCCATCACATGCTGCTGCTGTTGTTGCTGTTGCCGCTGCCGAGTCCCCTCTGATTTATTCATGATGATTTGCTGCTTTAAGATTTTACCTTCAAACTGTCCTCTCTATAGTTCTATAATAAAAATAAAACAGAAAACCTCATCATATGATATTAAATTGCAAGGATACAGGTTTTATAGAGGTCAAAAAAAGTCATTCAAACAGTATATTATATAAGAATACAGAAAATAGTCTCTAAGATCAAATCCTTATTGATTCAATATTTTCCTACTTACAAAGTTACACAACACCGTATCACATTAACTGAAAACAGAAGCGCAGCACAAAGTCAGAATTTTTTTTTATCTAAATCATTGATTAATGACGGTTAATAAAAGACCAATCTTTCAAACACTAAATTGTAGTAGGACAGGTGTTAAGTCTAAAAATATGGAGACCAACATAAAGGCATATCATAATGAACAAGTTTACCTCTATCATCAGGTTTGTAAGCATTTACATGAAGAGCATGGGTACTTGGTTAAAACATAACTTATGAAACAACGTCAATAATACAAATAAATAGCCTACCTACAGCTTCCCGTCACTTAGCAGGTAAGATGAATCTAAGGCCAAAATTATGCTATATCTTTAACATCTGGCAAGGCATACAAAGGATCAAAATTTTGGCAGTCATAACGCACAAAAGAAAAATGGGTGATCAAAATTAGTCATGAAAAGATCCAAGTGTTCAACCTTAGAAGACATATTAATAATAAATGCCTACACCATTTGTTATCAATCAACAAACTAACATTGATGGACCCATAAAAGAGCAAACCAAAATTAAAACTGCAGAGTGCAAATTGCATTCAGAATCCAAGTCCAAAAACAACAGTAACATAAGTTGAACACTTCAAAGAAGACCGAAGAGATAAGAGGTCATTATTGTGTTTTTAATTCATAATTTTTAATCATGAAAAGTAAAGACAAAGAAAACTCCATTAGTATACGAGAGCTAGAATCATTATGCATGCAGGATCAGAAATACCCGTTATGGTGCTTTACATTTCACACCAAAAGCGAAACGAAAAGCAGGATGTAAAAGCCTGCTCTGTTGCAGAACCATCAAAATTTCAGAAAGATAGCTAATTCTTTACCTCCCCACAGTATTTTAGACCCTTTCATTGCTGATTCTCAAAACAAATTGCTATAATCAATCCAAAATTGAAATCAAACAAGTTTCCTCACTTCCACCCGTCCACAGTAAAACACAAAACTTCGCGTCTCACAAAATTCATGCAAAACAGTTAACCCTCTAATGCATGCATAGAATGTAATCGCAATAATCGTTCATTCCCAACAAAGTTGAGACCCAGAAATTCATGCACTTCTATAAATGAAAATAAATAAACTCCTCTAGAACTTTTTTTTCAAACAAGACTATCAAAGTCACAACAATGTTAAACTCAGCTCCATAACGATCCAAACGAACTTAGATAACCAAAACAAGAATTTGAAACGCCCGAGATACAAAATTAACACTTAATAACAAACAGAAATGATAAAAAAAAAAACTTCATTTTCACTTTCTCCGCGGATCACGAAAAACAAACAAGGAGAATCAAGGGAGAAATTTACCCATAAAAATTGGGCGAGGCTATGCGTTGGAGTGTGGGGTCAATGGTGGAGAAAACCCTAGGCGAGAGAAAGTAAGGGTAAAGAGAGAAGAGTGGGGTTTGGTTTCAATATAAGGAGGTAGACAGTGAAGTTGAAGAGTGTGTGTGCGTTTGAAATCAAAGTTTGTGTGTGGAGGTTCTAGAGAGAGAGAAAGAAAGTGCGCTTCTAGGAGGATCTATCTGGTATCGACACGTGGCGAGTGTTGAAAGTTCTGACATTCGAAGGGGAGTATTCAGAGACATGTGGTGTAAAATTAGTGGCCGTCACACTATTTTTGAGAACGACTGCGACGTTTCTTGGTGTCGACAGCGCATGCGCGTAAGGGGTGGTTTCGAAATACCAGAAAAAGTAAAGCGTGTTATGGAATTTCAGGCACGCGCCATTGTGGGAATTGCGAATAAGTGGGAGAGAACTTTTTACCCTTTTGTTTATTATTATCCATTTGGTGAATATTAAAAAAAATTTTTGCTAAAATGAAATTTTATAAAATGTCTCATTAAAAAATATAATTGGTTTTACTGAGATTTAGAGCGTCCATCTTGTGGAAAAAACTGTATGATGGTCGAAGAAAATTTTATATTCTATGTGTATAGTATCTACTACGAGAATGCATTTATGCTTCTTACAAAAATTTCACATATATTTATAGGGTTTTATAAAATCTATTACAAAATAAAATATGATAAAATCTTACTAATAAATTAGTACGATAATAACAATAATATATTATTTAACCAAATTGACCACGTTATATTGATATATATAAAAGAATATTTATGATATAATTAAATTATCGAGATTTGACAATATATTATGTTAATATACAAATACTACGTCAATAAATATTTTTGTTAATATTATTTAGTTATTTTAGGCTAATAATATTGATTGAGCTTCATTAGATTAAACTCTTTAGTATATTTGTTGTTTTGGATAACTATACAAGTTCTTTCAAGCTTGAAAGTTTGATTGACAGGTAGAGTGAACTTATTTTGACAGTAATTGACCATTTGGTTGAGTTGTAATCAACTTTATGTTTTGTAGGTGGATTGACTGTTTGGTTAGGTTGTAGTTGTTCTGGTTTAACTTTATGCTACTGCCTTAGATAGGTTTAGGTGTTGCATTTGCAGTCTTTAGCTTGTGTTATTGTCTAGGTAGGCTTATGTTCTGTGTTTGTAGGCTTGTCCTATGTCTAAGTAGACTTAGGGGTCATGTTTGCTGGCTTTAACTTATATTATTGTCTAGGTAGGCTTGAGTGTTGCGTTTGCTGACTTGATTTGTGCAATGAATTTTCTCAATATTGATGGAGAATAGTTCATTCCTTGTTGCTTTATGAAGTCCACATACGAAGAAATATAAGCATCAATTATATATCCCATCAACGGTAACAAGTCGTTCAGACTATTACTCTCGCATAGAGGATATGATTACAATACAAAACAGTCTAAACACTCGTAGGTGTTTCTCTCATCACTCTTTTTCTCTCACCTTACACAAGTAAGCAAATGATATAATGAAGCACTATAGGGATGTTATACTTTATTTTTCTTCTCTCTTCTCTCTTGTTACAAATACAAGTAGATATTTCAATGAGGCTTGAGAGATATTTTTATGTGTTTCACTTTCTCACTCTCTCTTCTTCCTTCAAGTGGATGTTCTGATGAAGCTTGAGATTATTCTTCTTTTCTTGAGCTCTTCTCTTTTTCACTTTCCTTGATTTGAGAAATTTAGCTTTAATAGCTTAAAGAGATTTCCTTGCTCAACGGAAGATGAAATATCTTCATCTCTTCATATTTTCTCTCCCCTTCATCATCTTCTTCGTCTTTCTTCTTGCCTTCTATTTATTGATGAGTCAATATTTTTTTGATTTCACTTAGCTTATTGTGCTAGATTTAATCAGGGAATTGAGCTTGAATGTCCAGTATTTTCCCATTTTTCCTAATTTTGCTTAATTTGATCAGAAATTCTTATTTTAATTAATTTGAATTATCTGAGACTAATTATTTGCATTATTAATTGTAGGGAAATTGTTGGATAATATTTGGGACATTTGGAGGTGAAAAGAAAATGCCACATCAATTATAATTTAAGTTAAAATGATTGAGGAGGTGTGAATTTCAATTAAGGGGTGCA
>NW_025911174.1:0-56068 GCF_018835915.1 Vigna umbellata
ACTTGATAAATATTGGTAAATGATAATTGTATTTGTCGTGCTATTCATAATGTATACTGCAGCATTTTGTAAGAACTTCCTTTATGAAAAATAATCGTTTAGGTTGGAAGATTCTTGTATTTGAAAATAAAACACAGCCGCAAGTTTTTATAAGAGGATCATTTAGAAGAGAGATGAGATAATTGCACAAGTATTTTTATACTGGTTCACTCCAACTGATCTACGTTCAGTCTCCTCCGTAGAGGGTTTCACTATAATCTTCACAATATTACAATTGAGTATTCTCACCACTCTTTATACTAGACTATCGTGCTTAGATTTTCCTTGAGTATTCTGATTCTCTTTAGAATTGCAATCAACTATTTCTTACAAGTCGTTCAGACTATTACTCTCACAAAGAGGATGTAAATACAATACATTTGCTTGTGTTTATTTTGTGCATCTTCCTGCTCATGAATATGTTAAATGTACTTTTCTAGGCCATACTCTTAATCAAAAGGGTTATGTTTGTTATGATCCTTAACTTTGTCACATTAAAGTTTTCAAGAATTATGTTTTTTTTTTTAAATCATCTTCATCTTTATTTTATGCCACATTTTGTAGAATCTTCACAAACTATGGAATGGTTCAAGCCTGGTTTCGTGTATGAAAGACATTTTCCTCATCCTCCTGATACCCTTCATGATGATGGTCCAATCCTTGATCCTGACCCACCTTCTACACTAGATCATGTTTCGTTTATTCTACTCTTTGCGAGTCCACTTGATCATCAAAACTCCCTTATTGTTATGGTTTTTTTACACATGTTTCTTTATCAAATACCTTGTCTTCTAATTTTGTTCCTTCTAGTTATACCTAGGCTACAAAACATGAATGTTTGAGAAAAGAAATGCAAGAAGAACTCCTGACACTTCTAGAAAATCCNAAATTGCTAAGTTGTAATCTGTGTTCAGTGAATTATTTTGTGGACGAAGATTGAAATTCATTAATAAGCCTATGTGATGTTAATGTATTTTATTATCTCTACGTTAGTCTTTATTAGATTATATTTTACTTTTAATAGATTGTTGTTAGGATTTATCAGAAATTACTTTCTGTAAATAGAAAATTTTTTATAATCTCTCTCTTTATTGTATATATTTTGTAATCTTTCGTATTAATGTAAAAATACTTTATGGGTTGTAGAATACAAGCAAGCTTTTCTAAGCAAAGAAATCATGTCATATACTATGCTCTCTCTTGCCTTGATATTTTGATATGGTATCAGAGCTTGGGTTCTGAATCGTGATCTTTTCTTATGTTCTAATGTTTTTTCTTGTGGGTATCTTAGAATTGGAGTAAATACTTCTTATGGAATATCAGGATTTTCTACCATTATCTTTTTTTTTGTCTTGATCCAAAAATTTTTGTGAGTTCGTTGTGCCACAAATGCAAGTTTTGGAACCCATCCTCCCTCTCCATACACAACACACATAGGTTCATGAGATTGGTTTTGCTACCTAGTTGGCCAGCTCCTTTAAGGAAAACTGAGCTCTTCCTCAGTAGACCAAGCTCGTATGCGGTAGACCTTTGTCTTGCCCAACAGACTGAGATCCTACTCGACAGCTTATGCTTCAACGTGGCAACACATGGTTTTTCTTTCTTCTTTCCTATGATAAATTTGAATCCTATCTTGTTCATTTTAATTGCAAAAATTGTGTTGCTTGGGAATTTCAATTTAATCTCTTCGTCAAAGAAAAAGAATTATATGGTCATATTGATAGCCGAGTTCCAACACCTATTGGTGCAGCGAATTTGGCAAAATGGGAAACCAAAGATGCCAAATCATGACATCAATTCTTAGCTCGGTTGAGCCTTATGAAGTACTTGAAAAACACTAGAAGGGAGGGAGTGTTGAATAATGTTAATGAAAAACTTTTTGCAACCCTTTTGATATAGCACGTTATCGAGCTTTAAGATTTTTCTTTTAAATGCTTAGACNTAGATTGTCTAGTATTAATATATAGAAGATGTTCTCAATAGACCTTCTAGTCTCTTAGTGTCTATAGAACCATTAGATCATATGATGAAATCATCTTGTGACAATCTGTTTTATAATAAGAAACAATGGTCACTTGTCTTCTTCTTCAGGCCACAAGCATGTTTCATGTGTCATTTATAATGATATTTACTCTATAAGTAAGACCATGTAGCTTCGCTAAAAGGCTAATGTTTAATTTGTATGAGTGAGAGTTTACTAATACAGAAATTGCTAAGTTGTAATCTGTGTTCAGTGAATTATTTTGTGGACGAAGATTGAAATTCATTAATAAGCCTATGTGATGTTAATGTATTTTATTATGTCTATGTTAGTCTTTATTAGATTATATTTTACTTTTAATAGATTGTTGTTAGGATTTATCAGCAGTTACTTTCTGTAAATAGAAAATTTTTTATAATCTCTCTTTATTGTATATATTTTGCAATCTTTCGTATTAATGTAAAAATACTTTATGTTGTCTATTTAAGAAAAGAGGGTTGTAGAATACAAGCAAGCTTTTCTAAGCAAAGAAATCATGTCATATACTATGCTCTCTCTTGCCTTGATATTTTGATAGGATATCAAAGCTTGGATTCTGAATCGTGGTCTTTTCTTATGTTCTAATGTTTTTTCTTGTGGGTATATTGAGGTTGGAGTAAATACTTCTTATGGAATATCAGGATCTTCTGCCATTATCTTTTTTTTTTGTCTTGATCCAAAAAGTTTTGTGAGTTCGTTGTGCCACAAATGCAATTTTTGGAACCCATCCTCCCTCTCCATACACAACACACATAGGTTCATGAGCTTGGTTTTGCTACCTAGTTGGCCAGCTCCTTTAAGGAAAACCGAGCTCTTCCTCAGTAGACCAAGCTCGTATGCGGTAGAACTTTGTCTTGCCCAACAAGCTGAGATGTTACTCAAGAGGCTGAGATCCTACTTGACAGCTTATGCTTCAACGTGGCAACACATAGTTTTTCTTTCTTCTTTCCTATGATAAATTTGAATCCTATCTTGTTCATTTTAATTGCAAAAATTATGTTGCTTGGAAATTTCAATTTAATCTCTTCGTCAAAGAAAAAGAATTATATGGTCATATTGATAGCCGAGTTCCAACACCTATTGGTGCAGCAATTTGGCAAAATGGGAAACCAAAGATGCCCAAATCATGACATGAATTCTTAGCTCGGTTGAGCCTTATGAAGTACTTGAAAAACACTAGAAGGGAGGGGGTGTTGAATAATGTCAATGAAAAACTTTTTGCAACCCTTCTGATATAGCACGTTATCGAGCTTTAAGATTTTTCTTTTAAATGCTTAGACAATAGACTTGATAAATATTGGTAAATGATAATTGTATTTGTCGTGCTATTCAAAATGTATACTGCAGCATTTTGTAAGAACTTCCTTTATGAAAAATAATCGTTTAGGTTGGAAGATTCTTGTATTTGAAAATAAAACACAGCCGCAAGTTTTTATAAGAGGATCATTTAGAAGAGAGACGAGATAATTGCACAAGTAGTTTTATACCGGTTCACTCCAACTGAGCTACGTTCAGTCTCCTCCGTAGAGGGTTTCACTATAATCTTCACAAGATTACAATTGAGTATTCTCACCACTCCTAATACTAGACTACCGTGCTTAGATTTTCCTTGAGTATTCTGATTCTCTTTAGAATTGCAATCAACTATTTCTTACAAGTCGTTCAGACTATTACTCTCACAAAGAGGATGTAAATACAATACATTTGCTTGTGTTTATTTTGTGCATCTTCCTGCTCATGAATATGTTAAATGTACTTTTCTAGGCCATACTCTTAATCAAAAGGGTTATGTTTGTTATGATCCTTAACTTTGTCACATTAAAGTTTTCAAGAATTATGTTTTTTTTTTTAAATCATCTTCATCTTTATTTTATGCCACATTTTGTAGAATCTTCACAAACTATGGAATGGTTCAAGCCTGGTTTCGTGTATGAAAGACATTTTCCTCATCCTCCTGATACCCTTCATGATGATGGTCCAATCCTTGATCCTGACCCACCTTCTACACTAGATCATGTTTCGTTTATTCTACTCTTTGCGAGTCCACTTGATCATCAAAACTCCCTTATTGTTATGGTTTTTTTACACATGTTTCTTTATCAAATACCTTGTCTTCTAATTTTGTTCCTTCTAGTTATACCTAGGCTACAAAACATGAATGTTTGAGAAAAGAAATGCAAGAAGAACTCCTGACACTTCTAGAAAATCCACGTGGGACATTATGTCTTGTCCTCCCACGGTCAAACCTATTAGAAGTAAATGAGTTTTCTCTGTTAAGCTTTGATTTGATGGCTCTTTAGATTTGTATAAAGTTATGTTAGTAGCTCTTGGTAATAAACAACAATATAGGATTAATTATGAGAAGACATTTGCTCTTGTTGCCAAGATGACTACAATTTGGAGAATCCTTGCTCTTGTTGCTTCTCAATCATGTCCATTGCATCAAATGGATGTGAAGAATGTCTATCTTCAAGGTGATGTCAAAGAAGAAATCTACATGAAACTTCCATTTAGTATGCTTACTTCTTTTTTTTTAGTGATGTTTGTAAATTACGACGTTCCTTGTATAGGCTTAAACTAGTATAATTCTCTTTTTGTTTTATATGGATGATCTCATCATTATGGGAATTGATCATGACTTAATTAAGAAGTTGCACATTGAGCCACATGCAATATTTTGCATGAAATATCTTAGATAACTCACTTATTTTTTTGCATCGGTCTAATGAAATGATTTTAAACCAACAAAAGTACATTCAAGATTTGATTGAATTAATGGGTTTAGATGGGTTAAGATTCAAATGGATGTGAAGAATGTCTATCTTCAAGGTGATGTCAAAGAAGAAATCTACATGAAACTTCCATCTATTATGCTTACTTCTTTTTTTAGTGATGTTTGTAAATTACGACGTTCCTTGTATAGGCTTAAACTAGTATAATTCTCTTTTTGTTTTATATGGATGATCTCATCATTATGGTATAGGCTTAAACTAGTATAATTCTCTTTTTATTTTATATGGATGATCTCATCATTATGGGAATTGATCATGACTTAATTAAGAAGTTGCACATTGAGCCACATGCAATATTTTGCATGAAATATCTTAGATAACTCACTTATTTTTTTGCATCGGTCTAATGAAATGATTTTAAACCAACAAAAGTACATTCAAGATTTGATTGAATTAATGGGTTTAGATGGGTTAAGATTCAAATGGATGTGAAGAATGTCTATCTTCAAGGTGATGTCAAAGAAGAAATCTACATGAAACTTCCATCTATTATGCTTACTTCTTTTTTTAGTGATGTTTGTAAATTACGACGTTCCTTGTATAGGCTTAAACTAGTATAATTCTCTTTTTGTTTTATATGGATGATCTCATCATTATGGTATAGGCTTAAACTAGTATAATTCTCTTTTTATTTTATATGGATGATCTCATCATTATGGGAATTGATCATGACTTAATTAAGAAGTTGCACATTGAGCCACATGCAATATTTTGCATGAAATATCTTAGATAACTCACTTATTTTTTTGCATCGGTCTAATGAAATGATTTTAAACCAACAAAAGTACATTCAAGATTTGATTGAATTAATGGGTTTAGATGGGTTAAGATTCAAATGGATGTGAAGAATGTCTATCTTCAAGGTGATGTCAAAGAAGAAATCTACATGAAACTTCCATCTATTATGCTTACTTCTTTTTTTAGTGATGTTTGTAAATTACGACGTTCCTTGTATAGGCTTAAACTAGTATAATTCTCTTTTTGTTTTATATGGATGATCTCATCATTATGGTATAGGCTTAAACTAGTATAATTCTCTTTTTATTTTATATGGATGATCTCATCATTATGGGAATTGATCATGACTTAATTAAGAAGTTGCACATTGAGCCACATGCAATATTTTGCATGAAATATCTTAGATAACTCACTTATTTTTTTGCATCGGTCTAATGAAATGATTTTAAACCAACAAAAGTACATTCAAGATTTGATTGAATTAATGGGTTTAGATGGGTTAAGATTCAAATGGATGTGAAGAATGTCTATCTTCAAGGTGATGTCAAAGAAGAAATCTACATGAAACTTCCATCTATTATGCTTACTTCTTTTTTTAGTGATGTTTGTAAATTACGACGTTCCTTGTATAGGCTTAAACTAGTATAATTCTCTTTTTGTTTTATATGGATGATCTCATCATTATGGTATAGGCTTAAACTAGTATAATTCTCTTTTTATTTTATATGGATGATCTCATCATTATGGGAATTGATCATGACTTAATTAAGAAGTTGCACATTGAGCCACATGCAATATTTTGCATGAAATATCTTAGATAACTCACTTATTTTTTTGCATCGGTCTAATGAAATGATTTTAAACCAACAAAAGTACATTCAAGATTTGATTGAATTAATGGGTTTAGATGGGTTAAGATTCAAATGGATGTGAAGAATGTCTATCTTCAAGGTGATGTCAAAGAAGAAATCTACATGAAACTTCCATCTATTATGCTTACTTCTTTTTTTAGTGATGTTTGTAAATTACGACGTTCCTTGTATAGGCTTAAACTAGTATAATTCTCTTTTTGTTTTATATGGATGATCTCATCATTATGGTATAGGCTTAAACTAGTATAATTCTCTTTTTATTTTATATGGATGATCTCATCATTATGGGAATTGATCATGACTTAATTAAGAAGTTGCACATTGAGCCACATGCAATATTTTGCATGAAATATCTTAGATAACTCACTTATTTTTTTGCATCGGTCTAATGAAATGATTTTAAACCAACAAAAGTACATTCAAGATTTGATTGAATTAATGGGTCTAGATGGGTTAAGCCCTCAAGGATTTTCTTTTGATAACACTCCAAAAAGCCTCTTACTAAGGGAGGTATCTTATGTGTATATAAACCCATGTTTATATCTTGTTTTATCTTATGTGGGACTTTGTTTGTACCCAACAAGTCAATGTCAAGTATTGGAAAGATGAAGGATATATTTTGTCGGATCCCACTCCCTATCGATGTTTGGTAAGAAGTTATTCAGATTGCTACAAATCCAGTGTTTCATGAACATATATACCAAGCATATTGAAGTGATTCATGAAGCTTTGATCAACATCGTCATCTCTCTACCTTACATCTCCAGTGATCTTTAAGTTGCTGATATATTTTCCAAAGTGTTTTCTCAACAACGTCAGTAGTTTCTTGTTGGTAAATTATTGTTGGTTGACTTACCAACATCAATTCGAGGGAGATATTAGTATATTTTATTATGTTTTTATTAGTCTTTATTAGATTATTTTTTACCTGTTGTTAGGACTTATCAGCAATTATTCACTATAAATAGAAAATCTCTCATAATTCATCCCTTTATTGGATATATCTTGCAATCTAATGTAAACATATTTTATACTTTTAAGAAATGAGGGTAGCAAATTTAAATACAAACAAACTTTTTTAACATTGTGATTCTTTCTTATTCTTTTATTTATCTTCTATCGCCTAATACTGAAATATGTAAGACGAGTGCTCTCCTCATTTGTATTGTTACTGTAGGGAGTTAGTGTCGGTACCATCAAAACAAAGGCAAATGTGTGTTGTGTTCAGTTTCCCCTTGATTTTGCGCATTTCCTTGCATTTGGTTCAGCAGATCATCAATTATATTACTATGATCTTCGCAACATGAAAGAGCCTCTTTGTACATTAGTTGGACATAATAGGACAGTGAGCTACATCAAATTTGTAGACTCCGTTAGCTTAGCCTCTGCATCCACAGATAACACTTTGAAGCTTTGGGATTTGTCCAACTGTGCATCTCGGGTTATAGATTCACCGGTTCAATCATTCACTGGTCACAAGAATATTAAGGTACGTTGTTCACAACAGTTATTTCTCTCTTTTCTAGAAAATGAAGGATATAAGGAAAAATATTTTAAAGAATAGTATTACTATAAGAATTAATATTATGCATGAAAATAATTAAAAAATGTTGCACTAAGTCTCGCATGGAATAGAAAATAATAAAGTTAAATACAATATAAAAAATTCATAAATCTAATATATTTAAGTTTTGAATTAAAAATGATGTTACTCATGTCATATTTATGTAATTTCTTTATAATAAACTTTCTCAACAAGAAAAACATACCTATCATAACAACATTGTTATTATCTCAATTTAAGATCACCAACTATTTGGTAAGCCCTGCAATTTTTGAAGAATGGTATCTGGGAGAACAATTAAGATTATGATTCTTAAAATCTAACATAAACAGTAGATTTTCCTTTTGCAAAATCTAAAAGTGAACTTTAATCATATTAATTTTTAATTAGGTGGGGTGTTGCAGGTTAAAATATACCTAAGAGGATGAATTTTTAATTGTATTAACTTTTAATTAGATTATATAGATTTAAGTTTTATTTTAACTTAATTCATCATCCAAACACAGGTGGTACAACCAACAAGTTAGAAAAGACGACGATTGACATTGTTTTATGATTTTGTTCAATGATCCTAATGATTTTACTATATCATGATCATATGGGATATCTGAATTGAAAATACTATATAAAATCGTCATTTTATGAGTTAAATCTCAATTATAACTACTATTTATCTTCCTTTTATTGCAGAACTTCGTGGGGTTGTCTGTATCAGACGGTTACATTGCTACTGGTTCGGAGACAAACGAGGCATTTCATTTGTCCCTTAGCTTGGTTTATAATTTGTCATTTAATGAGTTCCTTTCATTGTATTTTTCCAAAGTTGTCGTTAGAACATTGCTTTGGCATACATTTCTATTAGATTATATTATAAATCAAGATGTTAAAATATAGGAATTATTATGAGAAATGAAAATTTATTCAAGTAATTTCACTAATAAGGTCTATGAATAATTATGATGATATTGTGGTATTTTATACTTACGCATTTTTCTAGAATTTTGTATTAATGGTTTTACTCTATGTTAATTAGGTGTTCATATATCACAAGGCTTTCCCCATGCCAGCATTGTCCTTCAAATTTTATAGTAGTGACCCATTGCCTCTGGATGAAGCGAATGATCCTTCTAAGTTCATCACTTCTGTTTGTTGGCGTGGTCAGTCGACAACCTTAATTGCTGCAAACTCCACAGGGAATGTCAAAATTCTGCAGATGGTTTAAGTGGTGTTTGTTGGAAATAATTATACAAATATTTGTACATGAGCTGACAGATAACTGTTCTAGCAACTGAGCTTTGTGTTGGGAATATAGGCTACACAGAAGTCTATACGAATTTCATGATTTAGTTATAAAATTTATTTTTCTCTAGATCAGAGTGATTTGAGAGAGAAAATAAGTGGGAATGATCTCTTCAAGTGTATTATTCTATATGGAACAAACGAAAAGTGGAAATATAAATTAGGTTGTCTTTTTTGTTGTGCTATACTATATTTTATTACCGTAAGGATGCATATTCAATGTTTAAAATATTTACTTGCGGTATTTTCACAATTTCATGAATTGGGCTTCTTGGTTTATCAATTAAATTGTTAAAAATAACAAAGAGAGAATATATTATTAAATGTTAATTCATTGAAAGAAAAAGATATATGATAAGAAAAATGTAAATATCTATAGCAAATAAATTAAAGTATCTTTTCTTGTGGTCAATGTTATCACATGACAGATTATCTTGTGAGGATAATCTTAGAAATAATAGAATTTGTCTTTTAATTTGTTATATATTAACATATATTTAATTTTGTATGGTTGATTACACTTTGGTCTTATCAACATTAATCTCGTCTTAGTACAACTTAGTACAAAACACATTCTAGGTGTTGTCTACATAGAGTTATGTGCTACTTATCGAGAGTTAGGTGTTGCCTATCAAAAGTTAGATGTCGTTTACCAAAACTACATGCCACCTACTGAGAGCTATGTAGTATTTACCATGACTACTTACCGTCTAATGAGAGCTATGTATTGTTTACCAAGACTATGTGCTACCTAACGAGAGCTATGTGTTATGTTGCCTATCAAAACTATGCATCATCTACCAGATGTAATGGTGAACTACCCGGCCATAAGCCATTTGATTGCTTATACCCGGCCATAAGTTTACCAGGCCACAAGCCAACTTGTATAACCACTACTACCAGGTCATAAGTCGACTCGTTTGAGTTCCTTTTAGACTTTAAAGCTAATGACGTACTACTTTGTAACTTAGTATAATCTAGATCAAACAACTAGCTCATGAGGTAAATGGGTCACAGGGCCCACCCTGGCCCATATAGGTGAGGATCCATAAACACAAAAATTATCCTATAAATAGTAGAATCATCGAAGTAAATAGTTTATGTTCATTATTACATCAGTAATTGATATTTGATGCACTATGCTAAATCTAATCATAGAACCTTACAATGTAAAAGAAGTAAGGAGAAAAACAAGATAAAGAAAGTAGGAGACCAAGAGAAGATACCTATAATTTCTCTTGTTTGAGGAAGTTTGCATCATATAAGAAGAATATAAAGATATAAAAATAAAAGGATGCTCTATAATATCTCTACCTAGATGAAAATTCAAAAGATATATCACCTTCAATGGTCATTTTAAGGCTAGTAAATGGATTAGATACAATTTGTAAGATATTTATCTTTCTTTCATTATCTTATAGCAACTATCTCTTAAAGATATTAATATGAATATAAAGTACAAATAAGAAAAAGCTGTTTTTTTCCTTTTTGTATTTTTATCAACATAAATCCATTTGTAGATAAAAATTAATGATGTTCAGGTCAACTCCAAGTTTAATAAACGAGAGGAAATAAGAAGAAAGTCTTGATTTTGAAAAGATTTATCAGATAATGATTCAGAAGCACACATCCTTCATTCTTCATTAGTCCTTTTAGATACCTATATCACCCTACAAGAAAAAATTATGATAAAAGTAAGAAACTTTAAAAAATAGACAAGTCTTAAGAAACATCATCAACATGCAAGTTAGAAAGTTCTAGACGCCTTTGAGCAAAAAAAAAAAGAACTAATTATTCAAATGACCAAGTTAGTGAAATCTATATTATAAATCATTCACATGAGTGTGTGAAGTAAGTTGGTGATATCAAGGAAGAACTTAGATTTAATATACACTCTAGAGAGTGTGAATTGTTGACCTTCCCTTAAAGGATTTAGATTTTCCAACAAGTGCATTGGTTCGATTATAGAATAATAAAGTGTGTCCACAAGGATTTGGTTTCATAAAACAATAATCTTTGATCTATTCAAATATGTGATAAAACAATGATAAAAGTTTGACACTTTAGAAATAAGTTTGATAAATTAACAAAGATAAGTGATGTTGATTAAGATGTTGAGATTAAACTTGGCATCTTTCACTTCACGTGTAAAACCCAGATAAAATAAAAATGTTGTGGCTCGCTTTCTGTAATCGATTAATCTTGTACTTAAGCAAATTTTCAATCCAATTTCCATTTTAAACAAAATGTTGTGGCTTGTTTCTGTTTTAATCGGTTATATACATTGTATAATCGATTACTACAAAATAGTTTGCCCTTGTTTAGCTTACTAAGTGATTTGATTAAATTTAATAGATTATATACCATATTTATCAATATGTTTTAAGCAAGGTTCATTTAACAATAATGAATTCATATATCAAGCACAAACAAGATAAAGATAAAACAATTGTTATGCCATTTGTTGTGCAAGAAATAATAAAACCATTCTTTTGTTGATTATCAAAAACCAAGATTTATAAGGAGGTTAAAGTTCCCCCTATCAACACTAGTGTTGCAAAATGCAATAGGACCCATTATCCACAATGAGAGAACATGTATTGTTTAAAATTTGACATCTTGTATGGAAGATGTTCTCTATTTGTGAAATGTGTGAAACACTAGGTTGATTACTAAGAAGCCTTCTAACCATAAGAAGCTTTCCTTCACAAGGGAATGCATCCTCTCCATTAGAATCTTGAGGCTTTTCACTCTCACTCTTACTAGCCATTAACTCTTCCTCATTACTATAGAGATCAATGCCCCTTAAGATGATAGTCTTTTTGGTGAGGCATTGAGCAGCTATGTGTCCTCTTCATAGACACTTAAAGCACTTGATGTCACTAGTACGAATGTGTGTGGATGACTTTCCCTTACCCTTTTCCTTATCTATATTGACAATTCTTCCTTTTTAAAAACATTCTTGCCATACGAACTAGAGTGAGCTTGATCTTTCTTTGAAGAAGATTTTCTCAAGTTTTGTTGTTCTACCTCTATACACATTTGAACTAAATTGTTTAAATATCTATAAGGTAGAAGCTCAACTCTATCCCTGATATCAAGGTTAAAATTGCTCAAGAATCTAGCCAATGGAATATCTTCATTTGCAACAATGTTTGCCCTCATCATGTATAACTCAATATTTTTCCTATATTTTTCTACAGTCATAGACCTCTACTTAAGTCTCTAGAGTTTATCCATGAGTTCTCTATTGTACTACGAGGGAATGTGCCTCCTCCTAAGGAAAGACTTGAGATCATTGCAATATGTAATGGATGAATCATTGTGGCGACGCCTCTCTTGAACTAAAGAGGTCCACTAGTACACAACATACCCTTAAAAGTTGAGGGTTGCTAAAGGAAACTTTCTCTCTTCATTGACTTAGTGGCATGTAAAGATTTGCTCCACCTTCATCTCCTAGTCCAAATATGCCTCAATGTTATCTTTGCCATGGAAATAAGGCAAGTTGACTTTTATTTCCCTAAGGGTATGTTCCTTTCTTTGTCTTCTAGATGCAGAACAATGTTGATAACATTACCTTATTCTTAAACCCTTTTGATCATAGGTTGACTACCCACTTTGAATTCCCCTTGACTTTTCTATTTTTTGTATTCTTCTTCTTTTAAAAGCCTAATGTCATCCACATAAGTGCATTTGAAGTTCTTTATCAATTTTGTCTCTTCTCCTAATTTTCACTTCTTTTTGTCGCCATAAGTTGAGTTCTATGAGTTCTTTAGAAATTTGTTTTAAGGTAATAGATTCCTTAGAGTCACTCCCTCCATGGTCAGATAGATGTCTAAACATCTTTAATTTCAAAAGTTCTCCTAAAATGAAAAGGTTGAGAGGTTTCATAAGTTTACTCCCAAGTAAGAGTGGTGGGTCAAAGACTGTATAAGTACCAAGTCTTACCTAGCCAGAATTGTTCCTACTACTTACTCTACCACTTTTCACAAAAGGATATGCTCTTGAGCTTACAAGATTAACAAATAATTAAACCAAAATTACTTTAAGACCCCTAAACACTAAAAACGAACTCCTAATGTAGCAAGGCTTAGAACTTTATATCTGAGTCCAACTACTCCTAAACGTGTTAATAAAAAGAAACTATACAAGGTCCTATTGTAAGGCTTGTTAGCTTTGGCTTCCAAGACACACTCTTCGACTACCCCAAATCTATTACAAGAAAATCAACTTGCCAAGAGATGGAAGAACACCAAAGGTTCTTCAAAGACACTTGGTTCAATGGCCTTTACAACAAAACAAAAGTTGAAACTATGACAAATATTAGTAAATTAAAAGAAAAACTCTCTCGTCTCTCATGGTTCCCTTAATCTCTAAGTTTTGTGTTTAGCTTCTTTGGAAATTCCTCGGGATTGGAGTTTCTTGGAATCCTCCACCTCCTAAGATGCTACCATTAGTTATGGTACACCTCCCAAATGTTATTCTGCATTGCCAAGAAGATAGTATTCAAAACTTGATAATGATCTAATATCACGCATGAACAACACAATATTTGACACTCAAAGCTTAAACCAATTCAGTGTACTCGGCATATATCAGTGTTGTACTTGAAAAATTACCACCAAGTTCATTCAAAGGAAATTCATAGCTCACTTGATGTGCAAAATTTGGACAATGCAGACTCTTAACTCAATTAGAAACTGATTTTAATCAGTAAACTTTGAAGATTATTGAAAGTATAAGAAAATCACATGACTAATATAACATGACACAATAAGGATTCCTAACACAAACACAGAGATTCAAGGTCGAACAAATAATTTGAACCTCTGTATTTCTTTTAAATAGACACATCAGATTTAACATTAAACAAACAAGACAATTAAGGAAAAACACAGAACAATGCAAAAATTGAAGAAAAACAAACTTATATCAAGAAGCGTGATATAAACCTAAGCTTTGAATACCACTTGATCACTCAAGGTTGGCTATTATGCTCGTTGTAATGGATGCAGCGGAATGAAGGTCACATGTGATTCGGTGTGGTGAAAAGGAAGCGCCAATGGAATGCAGAAACCCAAGGAAGATTATATCTAACAAGGAAGGGGGCTAAAGGAGACCGGAAAACTCTCTAGTCGGTGACTTGTAAGAGGACGATAAGAATTTATGTTTATTGAAAGTCCCACATCGACTAGAAATAAGGTCAATTTATAATATATAAGTGAGTGCAAACCTCATCTTACAAGTTGATTTTGTGGGGTTGAGTTAGGCTTAAAGTTCACTTCTTAACATGGTATTAGAGCTATGGTTAGATTCTATCCTAACAATATTTATTGTTTGTTTGACATATTGTTTCACCCGTTATCGGGCTGCTATCGGACCACCTATTAATGTCTAGTCTCACACTCGAGGTGTATATACCTCAACATGAGGGGGTGTGTGGGAAGTCTCACATCGACTAGAGATAAGTCCAATTTAGAGTATGAAAGTGGGTGCAAACCTTACCTTACAAGTCGATTTTGTGGGGTTGATTTAGGCTTAAAGTCCACTTCTTAACATGGTATCAAAGCCAAGTAGAGCCTATCCTAGCGAGATTTGTTGGGCGTATTGTTCCACCCGTTATCGAGCTGCTATCAGACCATCAATTAATGTCTAGTCTCACGCTCGAGATGTATATAACTCAGCGTGAGGGGGGTGTGTTGGAAGTCTCACATCGACTAAAGATAAGGTCAATTTATACTATATAAGTGAGTGCAAACCTCACCTTACAAAGCCCGTTTTGTGGGGTTAAGTTAGGCTTAAAGCTTCCCGTTCTAACGCGCCCAAAATTCGTATATAAAAGCTGTATGTAATTCAGTTTTCAAAATTTGTATGTAAAATTCGTATGCAATACTTATATTACATATGGATTAAAATTCGTATGTAAATATCGGTAGGTAATTTGAATTTTTCTTGTAGTGAAGTCCACTTCTTAACATGGTATCAAAGTTATGGTTAGAGCCTATCCTAGTAATATTTATTGTTTATTCAACATATTGTTTCACTCGTTATCGAGATGCTATCGGACCATCCATTAATGTCTAGTTTCACGCTCGAGATGTATATACCTCGGTGTAAGGAGTTGTGTTAGAAATCTCACAACGACTAAAGATAAGACCAATTTAGAATATATAAGTGGCTGCAAACCTTACCTTACAAGCTAGTTTTATAGGGTTGAATTAGGCTTAAAGATCATTTATGCGAAGTTACTTAACAAGAAGATGATAAGTACTTATGAGACAAGAAGTCATTTGAAGGTGAAACGTGCATTATCCTCGGACCATTAAATAATTACACTAGTAAAAAAATGATTTATTACCGCGCACATTATGCATCGGTTCACTAGAACCCGAAGCATAATATTACGCGGTGGCATTTTTGAAATTATATCGACAGTATAGGCCTCGGTTGGAACAGAACCGCGACAGTATATTCCTTTCGGCCTCGGTTCTGAGGGGAACCGCGACCTATTGTCCCTTCCAAATTCTGACATTCCCCCCAAGGCAGTCCTGAAATAAATTTGCAGGGGAATAGGCCTCGGTTTTGAGGGGAATCGCGGCCTATTATCCCTACAAAATTCTGACATTCCCCCTAAGGTAGTCCTGAAATAAATTTGGAGTCAGCCCGTCAAGGAATAGGCCTCGGTTCTTAGGGGAACCGCGGCCTATTCCCTGATCTGAACAAATTTTAAATATTTAAGAGAATAGGCCTCGGTTAGGCGGGGAACCGCAACATAAAGGTTTAAAAAAAATTCAAAATTGCCATTTCAAAATTTTAGGAGAATAGGCCTCGGTTAAGTTGGGAACCGAGGCCGTATCCCCTCTATTACTACCCCGGTTTTCTAATGAAACGAGGTAGTAACATTTGATTAGGTTAAAAAAATATTACAGAGAGTGAACAGTTTCGTTGCATTCTCTGAAAAGCTCTCCTTTGTCGTGCTCATTCTCGCCGTTTTCATTGCATTCTCACCGATCAACCTTGATTTTGATTGTCGTTGTTGCCTTCGTGATAATTTTGGAAGCATTTACACCGATCAAAAACAGTTTTGAAGCATTATTCTGTCGTCGCTGTCGTTTGTTCATTTTTTCTTCTCGTTTTTGGATTGTTTAGATAAGTTTTTTAATTATTTTCTTGCGTTTTTTATTATTTTGGATTATAAGACTTATGTTTTGTTGTATTTGTGTGTAGGTATTGTGATTTTGCTGCGTTCCAAAACTTGGGTAGTCGTATCTTCTCTGTTGTTGGCTCTTTTTTCACGCTCTCAGGTTCCTATTATTGTGTTTATTAAACTTTTGTGTAAATTTTTTATTTTTTGTATGTTGAATATATGTAATTATGTGTGATTGAATGTTTGAATTGATCATTTGAATGCTTATTAATTGTATGATTGTATGACTGAATTGATTGTATGATTGAATTGATTTAATATGTAAAATTGTATAATTGTAATTTTATCATGTGTCTTGTGCAGAGATTCAAGACTCCTACTTCAATTCCTAGGAAGCCACTTGCATTCCTAAGTAAAGCAATTGCAAAACATTTAGTTAGATTATATAATAGTTCATAGTTATTATATTTAAAATACATTAGAACATGTTGATTTATAGTTATTAGACTTTGTACATTAAGTGATATATGTCCTGGTTCTAAAAGCGAAGCGTATATTCAAAAACAACCGTTGTTGTTTTTCTTCGCTGTACTAGTGTTAACAATGTAGGTACCTCAACAAATGAAATAGTCTGACACTTCATGTGACTTTTTTTTTTAAATGAAAAAAATTTTAAAGTCTTAACTGGCTTAAATACCTAGAAACCCTTGCCTGATAAACAAATTTTTAATCCCCGAAAACGGAGTCAAAAACTTGTTAACCCTCGGCAAGAGTAACTTAATCGTATCAAGTAATAATAAAATGGTAAGACCAAGTATCGTTTCCCAAAGGATTCACGGCCTAAACAGTTATGTGATTTGTTGATTAAATTAGACTTGTGAACGAATTCTTGTAGGTTTAAACACAAATACTGAAAATTAAATATGAATGCATGTATTGATCAATTGGATCAAAAGAAGCAAAAGTGATTAATGTAAATTATGGAATGATGATGTTGTTGGGGTTTTCAATTCATCCTATCCACTCTCATGTATTCAAGAATTCATCTTTCTTCATTAATGTAAATGCCACTTTCTAATTTACCTTANATAGATTATATACCATATTTATCAATATGTTTTAAGCAAGGTTCATTTAACAATAATGAATTCATATATCAAGCACAAACAAGATAAAGATAAAACAATTGTTATGCCATTTGTTGTGCAAGAAATAATAAAACCATTCTTTTGTTGATTATCAAAAACCAAGATTTATAAGGAGGTTAAAGTTCCCCCTATCAACACTAGTGTTGCAAAATGCAATAGGACCCATTATCCACAATGAGAGAACATGTATTGTTTAAAATTTGACATCTTGTATGGAAGATGTTCTCTATTTGTGAAATGTGTGAAACACTAGGTTGATTACTAAGAAGCCTTCTAACCATAAGAAGCTTTCCTTCACAAGGGAATGCATCCTCTCCATTAGAATCTTGAGGCTTTTCACTCTCACTCTTACTAGCCATTAACTCTTCCTCATTACTATAGAGATCAATGCCCCTTAAGATGATAGTCTTTTTGGTGAGGCATTGAGCAGCTATGTGTCCTCTTCATAGACACTTAAAGCACTTGATGTCACTAGTACGAATGTGTGTGGATGACTTTCCCTTACCCTTTTCCTTATCTATATTGACAATTCTTCCTTTTTAAAAACATTCTTGCCATACGAACTAGAGTGAGCTTGATCTTTCTTTGAAGAAGATTTTCTCAAGTTTTGTTGTTCTACCTCTATACACATTTGAACTAAATTGTTTAAATATCTATAAGGTAGAAGCTCAACTCTATCCCTGATATCAAGGTTAAAATTGCTCAAGAATCTAGCCAATGGAATATCTTCATTTGCAACAATGTTTGCCCTCATCATGTATAACTCAATATTTTTCCTATATTTTTCTACAGTCATAGACCTCTACTTAAGTCTCTAGAGTTTATCCATGAGTTCTCTATTGTACTACGAGGGAATGTGCCTCCTCCTAAGGAAAGACTTGAGATCATTGCAATATGTAATGGATGAATCATTGTGGCGACGCCTCTCTTGAACTAAAGAGGTCCACTAGTACACAACATACCCTTAAAAGTTGAGGGTTGCTAAAGGAAACTTTCTCTCTTCATTGACTTAGTGGCATGTAAAGATTTGCTCCACCTTCATCTCCTAGTCCAAATATGCCTCAATGTTATCTTTGCCATGGAAATAAGGCAAGTTGACTTTTATTTCCCTAAGGGTATGTTCCTTTCTTTGTCTTCTAGATGCAGAACAATGTTGATAACATTACCTTATTCTTAAACCCTTTTGATCATAGGTTGACTACCCACTTTGAATTCCCCTTGACTTTTCTATTTTTTGTATTCTTCTTCTTTTAAAAGCCTAATGTCATCCACATAAGTGCATTTGAAGTTCTTTATCAATTTTGTCTCTTCTCCTAATTTTCACTTCTTTTTGTCGCCATAAGTTGAGTTCTATGAGTTCTTTAGAAATTTGTTTTAAGGTAATAGATTCCTTAGAGTCACTCCCTCCATGGTCAGATAGATGTCTAAACATCTTTAATTTCAAAAGTTCTCCTAAAATGAAAAGGTTGAGAGGTTTCATAAGTTTACTCCCAAGTAAGAGTGGTGGGTCAAAGACTGTATAAGTACCAAGTCTTACCTAGCCAGAATTGTTCCTACTACTTACTCTACCACTTTTCACAAAAGGATATGCTCTTGAGCTTACAAGATTAACAAATAATTAAACCAAAATTACTTTAAGACCCCTAAACACTAAAAACGAACTCCTAATGTAGCAAGGCTTAGAACTTTATATCTGAGTCCAACTACTCCTAAACGTGTTAATAAAAAGAAACTATACAAGGTCCTATTGTAAGGCTTGTTAGCTTTGGCTTCCAAGACACACTCTTCGACTACCCCAAATCTATTACAAGAAAATCAACTTGCCAAGAGATGGAAGAACACCAAAGGTTCTTCAAAGACACTTGGTTCAATGGCCTTTACAACAAAACAAAAGTTGAAACTATGACAAATATTAGTAAATTAAAAGAAAAACTCTCTCGTCTCTCATGGTTCCCTTAATCTCTAAGTTTTGTGTTTAGCTTCTTTGGAAATTCCTCGGGATTGGAGTTTCTTGGAATCCTCCACCTCCTAAGATGCTACCATTAGTTATGGTACACCTCCCAAATGTTATTCTGCATTGCCAAGAAGATAGTATTCAAAACTTGATAATGATCTAATATCACGCATGAACAACACAATATTTGACACTCAAAGCTTAAACCAATTCAGTGTACTCGGCATATATCAGTGTTGTACTTGAAAAATTACCACCAAGTTCATTCAAAGGAAATTCATAGCTCACTTGATGTGCAAAATTTGGACAATGCAGACTCTTAACTCAATTAGAAACTGATTTTAATCAGTAAACTTTGAAGATTATTGAAAGTATAAGAAAATCACATGACTAATATAACATGACACAATAAGGATTCCTAACACAAACACAGAGATTCAAGGTCGAACAAATAATTTGAACCTCTGTATTTCTTTTAAATAGACACATCAGATTTAACATTAAACAAACAAGACAATTAAGGAAAAACACAGAACAATGCAAAAATTGAAGAAAAACAAACTTATATCAAGAAGCGTGATATAAACCTAAGCTTTGAATACCACTTGATCACTCAAGGTTGGCTATTATGCTCGTTGTAATGGATGCAGCGGAATGAAGGTCACATGTGATTCGGTGTGGTGAAAAGGAAGCGCCAATGGAATGCAGAAACCCAAGGAAGATTATATCTAACAAGGAAGGGGGCTAAAGGAGACCGGAAAACTCTCTAGTCGGTGACTTGTAAGAGGACGATAAGAATTTATGTTTATTGAAAGTCCCACATCGACTAGAAATAAGGTCAATTTATAATATATAAGTGAGTGCAAACCTCATCTTACAAGTTGATTTTGTGGGGTTGAGTTAGGCTTAAAGTTCACTTCTTAACATGGTATTAGAGCTATGGTTAGATTCTATCCTAACAATATTTATTGTTTGTTTGACATATTGTTTCACCCGTTATCGGGCTGCTATCGGACCACCTATTAATGTCTAGTCTCACACTCGAGGTGTATATACCTCAACATGAGGGGGTGTGTGGGAAGTCTCACATCGACTAGAGATAAGTCCAATTTAGAGTATGAAAGTGGGTGCAAACCTTACCTTACAAGTCGATTTTGTGGGGTTGATTTAGGCTTAAAGTCCACTTCTTAACATGGTATCAAAGCCAAGTAGAGCCTATCCTAGCGAGATTTGTTGGGCGTATTGTTCCACCCGTTATCGAGCTGCTATCAGACCATCAATTAATGTCTAGTCTCACGCTCGAGATGTATATAACTCAGCGTGAGGGGGGTGTGTTGGAAGTCTCACATCGACTAAAGATAAGGTCAATTTATACTATATAAGTGAGTGCAAACCTCACCTTACAAAGCCCGTTTTGTGGGGTTAAGTTAGGCTTAAAGCTTCCCGTTCTAACGCGCCCAAAATTCGTATATAAAAGCTGTATGTAATTCAGTTTTCAAAATTTGTATGTAAAATTCGTATGCAATACTTATATTACATATGGATTAAAATTCGTATGTAAATATCGGTAGGTAATTTGAATTTTTCTTGTAGTGAAGTCCACTTCTTAACATGGTATCAAAGTTATGGTTAGAGCCTATCCTAGTAATATTTATTGTTTATTCAACATATTGTTTCACTCGTTATCGAGATGCTATCGGACCATCCATTAATGTCTAGTTTCACGCTCGAGATGTATATACCTCGGTGTAAGGAGTTGTGTTAGAAATCTCACAACGACTAAAGATAAGACCAATTTAGAATATATAAGTGGCTGCAAACCTTACCTTACAAGCTAGTTTTATAGGGTTGAATTAGGCTTAAAGATCATTTATGCGAAGTTACTTAACAAGAAGATGATAAGTACTTATGAGACAAGAAGTCATTTGAAGGTGAAACGTGCATTATCCTCGGACCATTAAATAATTACACTAGTAAAAAAATGATTTATTACCGCGCACATTATGCATCGGTTCACTAGAACCCGAAGCATAATATTACGCGGTGGCATTTTTGAAATTATATCGACAGTATAGGCCTCGGTTGGAACAGAACCGCGACAGTATATTCCTTTCGGCCTCGGTTCTGAGGGGAACCGCGACCTATTGTCCCTTCCAAATTCTGACATTCCCCCCAAGGCAGTCCTGAAATAAATTTGCAGGGGAATAGGCCTCGGTTTTGAGGGGAATCGCGGCCTATTATCCCTACAAAATTCTGACATTCCCCCTAAGGTAGTCCTGAAATAAATTTGGAGTCAGCCCGTCAAGGAATAGGCCTCGGTTCTTAGGGGAACCGCGGCCTATTCCCTGATCTGAACAAATTTTAAATATTTAAGAGAATAGGCCTCGGTTAGGCGGGGAACCGCAACATAAAGGTTTAAAAAAAATTCAAAATTGCCATTTCAAAATTTTAGGAGAATAGGCCTCGGTTAAGTTGGGAACCGAGGCCGTATCCCCTCTATTACTACCCCGGTTTTCTAATGAAACGAGGTAGTAACATTTGATTAGGTTAAAAAAATATTACAGAGAGTGAACAGTTTCGTTGCATTCTCTGAAAAGCTCTCCTTTGTCGTGCTCATTCTCGCCGTTTTCATTGCATTCTCACCGATCAACCTTGATTTTGATTGTCGTTGTTGCCTTCGTGATAATTTTGGAAGCATTTACACCGATCAAAAACAGTTTTGAAGCATTATTCTGTCGTCGCTGTCGTTTGTTCATTTTTTCTTCTCGTTTTTGGATTGTTTAGATAAGTTTTTTAATTATTTTCTTGCGTTTTTTATTATTTTGGATTATAAGACTTATGTTTTGTTGTATTTGTGTGTAGGTATTGTGATTTTGCTGCGTTCCAAAACTTGGGTAGTCGTATCTTCTCTGTTGTTGGCTCTTTTTTCACGCTCTCAGGTTCCTATTATTGTGTTTATTAAACTTTTGTGTAAATTTTTTATTTTTTGTATGTTGAATATATGTAATTATGTGTGATTGAATGTTTGAATTGATCATTTGAATGCTTATTAATTGTATGATTGTATGACTGAATTGATTGTATGATTGAATTGATTTAATATGTAAAATTGTATAATTGTAATTTTATCATGTGTCTTGTGCAGAGATTCAAGACTCCTACTTCAATTCCTAGGAAGCCACTTGCATTCCTAAGTAAAGCAATTGCAAAACATTTAGTTAGATTATATAATAGTTCATAGTTATTATATTTAAAATACATTAGAACATGTTGATTTATAGTTATTAGACTTTGTACATTAAGTGATATATGTCCTGGTTCTAAAAGCGAAGCGTATATTCAAAAACAACCGTTGTTGTTTTTCTTCGCTGTACTAGTGTTAACAATGTAGGTACCTCAACAAATGAAATAGTCTGACACTTCATGTGACTTTTTTTTTTAAATGAAAAAAATTTTAAAGTCTTAACTGGCTTAAATACCTAGAAACCCTTGCCTGATAAACAAATTTTTAATCCCCGAAAACGGAGTCAAAAACTTGTTAACCCTCGGCAAGTGTAACTTAATCGTATCAAGTAATAATAAAATGGTAAGACCAAGTATCGTTTCCCAAAGGATTCACGGCCTAAACAGTTATGTGATTTGTTGATTAAATTAGACTTGTGAACGAATTCTTGTAGGTTTAAACACAAATACTGAAAATTAAATATGAATGCATGTATTGATCAATTGGATCAAAAGAAGCAAAAGTGATTAATGTAAATTATGGAATGATGATGTTGTTGGGGTTTTCAATTCATCCTATCCACTCTCATGTATTCAAGAATTCATCTTTCTTCATTAATGTAAATGCCACTTTCTAATTTACCTTAAACCCGATGTCTCGGTGAAGAAAGCCTACTCCTAATCACTAGTTTACAATATCTTGTCTCCCTAGCAATTATTCATGCATTACATTCGCACAGAAGCTTAAAGGCAACCAATCCTCTTATCCCTATGTCTAGGCAATATTACTATTGGGAGAATTTCTTCAGTTATAGATTTATCTATATGTGTCCATATTAATAAAATCAATGATCATGCAATTGAATGAGTTAAACAAAGCATGCATAGAGTATAGAAGAAAAATCCTTACAATTAATGAAAGAAAGCATATAGATTAAAGAACCAATTCAATACATGAGAGTTTAAAAGGATTACATTGATTCCCTGACAACAATGAAGGTTTAGTTCACCATAATCATGGTGAAACTAGATGAAAAATAATGAAAGAATGAAAGATAGAACCCTAGAATTTGAAGAGTGAAGTCCTCCTCCAAGGGGTGAAGAAAGTGTGATTTTGCTTCGTTTTGGCCAAAGATATTAACCCTAATTCGGCTAAAACCTTATATAGCCTTCTAAAAATTACAGAAAAGTGGCCTAAGGCCCAATAAAATGGCGCTCAGCGGTAATTACCGCTCGGCGGTAAGTGCGGTTCTTCTATTTAACGCTCAACTGCAGTTTTGCCCTTCAGCGTTGATTGCGGGACTTCAAAATGCCGCTTAGCGGTAAAAGTGGCGCTGAGCAGTACTTGCGGCTCTTCTTTTATGCACTTTTTCTTCCTTTTGTGAGTCCAACTTCTGACTACTTCACTTCTTCCATTCAATTCATCTTAAAACCTACAAAAGCAAGGAAAACCAAGCATAAAACCATCCAACTCTCTTATTTCCAAAACATAAGCAAAAGCATGATTATAAGCTATTTTCTAAGTCATAAAGGTTGTCTTTAAGGTCAAAATAAGTTTAAAAATAACAGTTTTTCAACTGTTATCACAACCCCAAACTTAGAACGTTTCTTGTCCTCAAGCAAACAAAATGTAATTAAATCTTCCACCAATCCATACAATGGTTGACCACATTCAAAACTCCTTCTTTCAAGACAAGTAATTACTCAAATCAGCTCAACACAAAGAATTCAGTCAAGATGCACATATGCTTTAGTGTTCACATAATCACATAATATCCAACAAATGTTATTCTCGTGAATGATCAATCAACTAAGCATAGATGTACTTATGTGTTCATGGAATCTTTCCTCACTAGATAAAGTGTTTCACTCAAACACACAAGTGTATTAGAGGTCACTCGTTCACTCTACTATCACAATGTCACATGAATTAACTTTGCCTTTCATTTAATGATAATCAAACACATTCACAAGCAAGTATCATCACAAGGACTTTTCTATGGCTTATAATGTAGCTGGGCTAACAAGAAAATTGGTTTTTCTATATCACAAAATCCTTGAGTTAAGTGAATCATCTAAACACAACCATTCTTCCTTCTTCCCAACTTTCTTTTGCATTGAGCCTTTCTTTTTCTTTCTTTTCTTTTTCTTTCTTTTCTTTTGCTTTTCATATTCTTAGCTTAATGCTTTTCATANCAAGTAATTACTCAAATCAGCTCAACACAAAGAATTCAGTCAAGATGCACATATGCTTTAGTGTTCACATAATCACATAATATCCAACAAATGTTATTCTCGTGAATGATCAATCAACTAAGCATAGATGTACTTATGTGTTCATGGAATCTTTCCTCACTAGATAAAGTGTTTCACTCAAACACACAAGTGTATTAGAGGTCACTCGTTCACTCTACTATCACAATGTCACATGAATTAACTTTGCCTTTCATTTAATGATAATCAAACACATTCACAAGCAAGTATCATCACAAGGACTTTTCTATGGCTTATAATGTAGCTGGGCTAACAAGAAAATTGGTTTTTCTATATCACAAAATCCTTGAGTTAAGTGAATCATCTAAACACAACCATTCTTCCTTCTTCCCAACTTTCTTTTGCATTGAGCCTTTCTTTTTCTTTCTTTTCTTTTTCTTTCTTTTCTTTTGCTTTTCATATTCTTAGCTTAATGCTTTTCATATTCCCTTTTTAGACTTCCCAACAACCCCAAACTTGAACATTTATCAATAACACAGGATATCTTCAACTCAACTCAAGGTAAAACTTTTCAAAAAGCATTTTCTGTCATGTTCAAAGCTAAGGGTTCAAAGGATAGAACACATTATGCTCTCTTTTATTGGGCTAAAATCATGCATTTGGCTAATAAAGGGTAACAACAGATGACCTTGATCATATGATACATACAAGCAAGTGATTCATTCATAGAAACTTGGGCAAAGTCATTCTTGCTTTCAAAATAATAGCATTCATTCACAAAAACTCTGGAGTTCAAAACCTCACATATAGGCTCATTCAACATTCCACATACACATCCTGCTTAGCATCATAATCACAATCACAACATCATGCATTTGTTCACATAGCTCGTGAACCACCACCTATATATCAACATATAGTGGACAATCTCAACATCAATCAATATCCAAGCATCAACAAGCAATACTCATCATGCATAAATCATAAGCAAACCATCATAGCAGATAAAGTTTCAAACTGAGTACATCACACCCTATTCTAAAAACAGAAGCAAATAAGTTCAACAATACAAAACAAAAGATAAAAAGGATCCTGCTCTAGAGGTGATAGCATTCATCAGTAGACGTCATCTCAGCTCCTCATCAACCCCTGCTATCATCCGAATTTTCCTCCTCTCCTTCTTCTTGGATCCTATAGTCGTGATTCTTTTTCCCGATGAGGAGGTCATCCTTGCATCAAACACAATTCACAAAACCACAAGACACAATGTTAAGCATTAGTAAACCACAAACAACTCCCTAAAACACTCTTTATCTTAGAATGCTCTAGGAATATGAAGAAATCAGCCCCTAACACCAATGCTCTCACCAAACCCCAAACTTGGATGGAAACTTGATGCAAAAGTGAGTGGAAGAGAGGTTTTATGAAGGGGGAAGAAGGGAAAAGTGAAGAGAACTCTTTGGAAAGTGCTTGAGAGTGTGTGGGAAGAGGGAGATATGAAAATAGAAGCAAAGTGGCGCTCTAGGGTATAAAAATACCCTAATAGGCCTAATCTCGCTAAACCCAATTGAACCAAACTAGTCCACCCAATTGTGCAGTATTCGCGCTTAGCGGTAATTACCGCTGAGTGGCATTTGCTGCACCTACTCTCCTTCTTCCTAGCTTGCCCTAGGTGTCTTATACTCATGCCTCTCACTCACCTCATGCATTTATGTTCTCACATCACTCATACATTTCATCCTTATCATGCATCTAAAGCAGAATCAAAACAAACAAACAAAAATAAAGTAAATCAACTAGGTTGCCTCCCAGGTAGCGCTTGTTTAACGTCACGAGCCTGACCCAAAATCCTCCAGCACCCTTCAGTAAGTGCAAGTATTTCTTACCAACACCCATCAGTAGGTGTAAACAAACCTAGTATCCTTCAGTAGATACTCAACCACCTAGCATCCATCAGCATATGTTATACCATAAAATCTCAAATCAATGTAAATCAATGTCCCAAAATTTATAAAATTACATAACCAAAATCAAAGAAATTAATGTTCTCAAATCACTGGGGTGCCTCCTAGTAAGCGCTCTTTTAACGTCATTAGCTTGACCTAATAAGCTCAAGTTTCATCTTCAATGTTGGTGTTCCTGCTTTCTTTCATCACATCAACTCATCAGTTGTTTTCGGTCCACCTTTTTACTCTCCTTGAATATGGAGCTTCAATCTCTATCTCTCCATTCTCTTATATCTTTCATAACCCACAACTTGTTGCTTGAATTTTACTGGTTAACCAAGTTGAGTTGTGCTGGATCAAGTATCATGAACCTTCCTTCCTTTCCATCTTTTTCTTCTTCCGTAACCGTGTGACAAGAAACAATGTTTACACTTTGGAAGACCGGACTTTGCACGTTGGAACTGTCAAGGTGCATCCTTACATGCAGCTTTATGACTAGCCTCCTTCTCTTGAATTTGATGCTCCCCTTTGAAGACATTAAAGATCACCTTTTCTCCTCGGTCTTGAAGCACTAGCATCCCATCATCCACATTGATATTACCTTTGCCGTTTTTCATAAACGGTCTTCCAGAATGATTGGGAACCTTTATCATCCTCATCTCCATCACACAAAATCTACCAGGAATATTGTTTGCAACCACAATCTTCCGCCACACCAAAGGGTTTCTTTGAAGATCGCATCCGCCATTAGCAAAGTCACCTTTGTTGGCTTAACTTCAGATCACCAATCCTTTCAAACAGAGATAAGGCATCAAATTAATGCTTGACCCTAAATCAATTAGGGCTTTCTTCACTTTTCCTTCCCTATGGAAAACGAAGGAATAGTAAAAATTCCTGGATCTTTCCACTTTTGCGAGGAAGTGGCTTCTCCTCAAACACTGCAACTCCCTTTTCATCTAGAATCTCTTCTTTGTGAGGAGACTTGATTCAGTGCTTGCAAATAAGCTGGAATTTTGTTGCAAGCTCATTCAAAGGATATTGTAAATCTCCAATTGCTAACAGATATCTTGAAAGCGCCCATCATTGTCTTGTTTTTCAATCTTTTTCACTCCACTTTTGATAAGGAAGAATTTTATCATTTTTCTCAATTTTTTCCTCTCCCCTCTTCATTTCATTCCTCTTTTTTCTCAACCTCACTATTCCTCTGTCTTGTTCTTCTCGTATTTTTAAGCTACCTCGCTTTTTTCTTTCATCACCACTCTAATCATCGTGCATTACAATAACTTTGCACTCATTCCTTAAGGTTTAACATCAATATTAGCCCCAAAACTCTGGTCAGGCTTATGCTCAAATCCTTAGTATTTGGCCAACCTGTATCTCCAAATTTCTAATGTGCAACTTCAGTGTTTTATGGTTGCAGATGGTCACCTGAATAATTGTTGAAGAGTTTCTTCCAAGCTTTAATGATTTCTCATTTAATGTAGATACTTGTTACCATATCGATGGTTGTTGTGTGGTCTATTGAATTGTCCTGCTGTCAGCTGTCACATTGACTTGCACCTGCGTGGCCCATGCTTTGGGTGAGGTTCCACCCCTGTGATTGTATTCCTTGGCAGTTATGGAAAATTGATTGGCCATGAAATTTACGTCTTTACTTCAGAAAGGGTGGTGGGGAGTAGGGGGGCGGGGGGGGGGAGGGGGGGGCGGGGGGGGGGTAGGGGGTTGGGCCAGGGGGGCGGGGGGGGGTGGGGGGTGGGGGTAGTGGGGGGGGGGGGTGGGTGGGGGGGAGGGGTGGGGGGGGGGGGGGGGGGGGGGGGGGGGGAGGGGGGGGGGGGGGGGGGGGTGGCGCATTGACCATTGATATGGTCACCACCACACAGTCACAAAGTTGTTGTTGAACCTATGCAAACATTATTTAGCTCCTTTAGCAACGACAAGTTCTTTGTCCACATTCTCCAACTATGAGTTATGATTTTGTTCTGTGCAAGCAAGGGCATCATTTGATTGCAATTGTAGAACTCCCTGTCTATTGATTGGAGCTCCTCTCTCATTATGCATTCTCTTGTCATTAGTAGCCATGTTTCTCTATCAATCAAAGGCTTCCTAGAGCCTTGCATTTAATTTACCTCCAGTTGAGGCATCTAGGCATCAACTTGGTTTGTGAATGGGTGTCTTTCTAACAAGCTCTTTATCTATCCCCTGCTTGACCTAGAGCGTCCGCCCTGCCTTCTAAAGAAGAAATCTTTTGATTCCCTTGTTGATTTTAGACTGTGGTAAGAACTTGTTTAGTGAACTTTGAAACCACGGCTTCCCAATTCAACAAAGCTACCTTCCAGAAAGAGATTCAACCATAAAAGTTTTTTTTTTTAGCATTGCCGCCACTGAGACGAGGAAACAAAGCTGAGCTTTCTGCTTCATACCGACACACTTGATCTTTACATTCGTTGTTGAAAAATATCATCGTTGGAATGTGGTGAGATGCTCATATGTGACTTTATGGATAGCCCATTAAAAACTTGGTTGCTTCTTTCTATTGTACAACGCCGGTTCATCCTCATGTTACAGAATTGACCGCCCTAACATGCTATTAAAGTGTATTGAGGGCCAACAACATTGGTGTTGTGGAATCGTTATAGTACGTCTAACATCTGTTACTCTACGGACATCTCTGTCAATGACTCGGTTAGATTTGTGTTAAGGGTTTAGAAGTGTTTCCGGAGAAGGAATAATTCTCTAGAGTTCGGATCCTCCTTCCCTTACTACTTCGGCCAATCCCTTAGAAGAAGGAGGTTTCACTAAGGTTTCTCTCTCTAGTCTGAATTGTATCCTACATACACAAGAACACAAAACCCTAGAAACAATGTTAGCACCCAAAAAGATTAGAAAAGGAAATAAACTAAAAAGAAAACAGATATAAAGAGTATAAAGATATAAAGATAAACCAAGAATACAAAAAGATTTAAAAAGAACACAAAAGATAAAAAGATAAAATCAAGTCAAGAGTTAATCAATAATCACACAATTAGAATAGTTAAATACGAGTCCCGACAACGGCGCCCAAAACTGATAAACAAATTTTTAATCCCCGAAAACTAGAGTCAAAAACTTGTTAACTTGGCAAGGTGTTAACCGAAATCGTATCAAGTAATATACAAACTGGGTAAGACCAGTATCGTTTCCCAAAGGACATCGCGCCTCAAACAGTTATGTGATTTGTTTGATTCAATAGACTGGTGGAACAAATCTTGTTAGGTTTAAATGCAAATACTGAAAATAAAATATGACATGCATGTATATCAATTGAGCAAAAGAAGGCAAATGATGATTGTAAGATTATGGCATGATATGTTGTTGGGGTTTTCAATTCATCCTATCCACTCTCCTGTTATTCAAGAATTCATCTTTCTTCATTAATGTTAAGTCACTTCTAATTACCTTAAACCCGATGCTCGGTGAAGAAAGCCTACTCTTAGGACTAGTTTACATGTCTTGTCTCCCAGCAATTATTCAGCATTTCATTCCACAAAGCTTAAAGGCACCAATCCTCCTATCCCTATGTCCTAGCAATATTCTATTGGGAAGTATTTCTTCAGTTTTAGATTTATCTATATGTGTTCATACAAATAAAATCAATGATCATGCAATTGATGATTTAAACAAAGCCTGCCATAGAGAAGAAAGAAAACCCTAACAATTAATGCAAGAAGATACAGAATTAAAGAACTCAATTCGATACTGATAGTTTAAAAGGATTACAGTGAATTTCCCCAACAACAATGAAGGTTTAGTTCACCATAATCATCGTAAACTAGATGAAAAATATTAAAGAATGAAAGATGAACCTCAGATTTGAAGAGTGAATTCCTCCTCCAAGGGGTGAAGAAATGTTATTTTGCTCGTTCTGGCCAAAGATACGCACCCTAATTTCGACTAAAACCTTATCTAGCCGTCTAAAAATTACAGAAAAGTGGCCCAAGGCCCAATAAAATGGCGCTCAGCGGTAATTACCGCTCGGCGGTAAGTGCAGTTCTTCTATTTGACGCTCAGCTACAGATTTTCCCCTTAACGTTGACTGCAGGACTCCAAAATGCAGCTCAGCGGTAAAAGTGGCGCTGAGCGGTACTTGTGGCTCTTCTTTTATACACTTTTTCTTCCTTTTCTTAGTCCAACTTCTGACTACTTCACTTCTTCCTTTCAATTCATCTTAAAACCTGTAAAAACAAGGAAAACCAAGCATAAAACTCATCCAAGTCTCTTATTTCCAAAACATAAGCAAAAACATGATTACAAACTAGTTTCTAAGTCATAAATGTTGTCTTTAAGATCAAAATTAAGTCTAAAAATAACAGTTTTTAAACTGCTATCAACACCTACAATTGTATCACTCTAAAAAAGAATATAATCCTCCTCACTTCTAACTCTTATCTTTCTTCTATCCATTACTCTTTGTTCTTCTCTTATTTATTTGACTCTTTATACATATTTATAACTCTTTCATTTTTCTACAATTTTTTATTCTCTTTATAACTTCTTATATTATTTTTTCATACTATTCATATTAAAAAATTATGTTGTGGATATTTATCATTAAAATATTTATCCTTAAATATTAAATTTGAGTAAAAATATCATTCTGGGAACATGTTTTGCTTGAATCTGCCTGATTAGTAATAGTTTGCATCTAATATATTAATGTTTGCGTTTATCTTTGTCTCACAATGTAATATGATGTCATATTTTAAATTATGCTGTTTGAATGAATATTGTTATACAAGTAATAAACTTGATATCATTATTACAGTGTTCAATTAAAAATGTGTATACATTTTTAATTGACAATTGTAACCTATTGCTAGTTAAATAAAACAACCTAAAATTACCTTGGTTTACAGTGGTTTGCAGTTTTTTAAATGTGGTTGAAGATTTTAAAATTTTTATTGTATTTGAAACTACTTGTATATTTTGAACTAATTACCAAAATTATCTTTGAACTACTAGAATTTGAAATTAATGACATTGTTTAACTAATTGCGAAAATTCTCAATCAACACTATGACTCTCTTTCCACCTTTGATACTGAATATGGTGTCAGGTGTAAACTTTCACTATGTTCATATCTATGACTGTTGTACCCTGTATGGACTGAATGTTGGAGTGAAATATCTGGCCATTAAAGTGACCTTAATTTGTTTCACTCCTCTAACTCTTTAACAATAAAAATTCCCATAACATCTCTATTTACACTGTTTCTGACCAAATTTCGCCATCCAAGTTAGCCTTGTTACAAGGAACCGCAGCCTTAGAGATCCAGGACCAGGTGTAATCTTGTAAATGTTGCCAACCTTTGAACATGTCGGATTGCCAGAACACCAACCACCTGGGGTGAATAGTTCCTTTTCCCTATTTAGTAATTGTTTATCAATCTCATCCAAGACTGGATCATTGTGCTTGAATTTCCTTGCAAAGGCAGCTTTGCTTGCAATCATCTTGTTTGTGTCATTGATTGTAAGGACATGAGGGTGCTGTTTGGGGGGATTGTCCCATGAAATATAATGCAAGTCACTGTTCACAACAGTTTTGGCTAGTTCTGGCTCATTGCACACCACAGTCTGAAAGTAGCCTTCAGGGGAGGAGACGAAATTAGTGTAGTACATAAGAAGGGTCCTTGGAAGATTATCCCAACCCCACACAACATATTCTACAAAGGAGCGTGATAAAACCATCCATGCTGAACCTGCAATGTTGATACCGACCATTATTTAACATAAGAAAAAGAAGTCAATTGAAAGAAAAGGGCATGTTTGATTCTCTTCTAACTTTATGGTTTTCAAATGCTTCTCAGCAATTAAATTCTCGTACCATAATAGGTTTCAGCTTCCCATTTTTTCATTTTGTTTAGTAAGAGTTTTCTTGTGTTCTGTTTATGTGAGTTTGGTGTAGTCCCTGGGATTTTGTATCATGTTTCTTTTCCTTTTTATGATATGATCTGTGTGACATCAGATGATTTGTGAATTTTTCATTGTCGACATAGTCGAGATGTAAAAGTTCATGATAATACCTTATATGAATTTATTAATAAAAAGTCAAAATCGAAAATTAAAAATTAGGAGACGTTTTCACATCATCTGTGTACATTTTGTTAAACCTCTCTCAATTTCACACTTTGTTCTGTGCCTTTCACTAATCTCCACCAGTTAGCTGACCAACCTTTTCACTTGAAAATTAAAACAGATTTTGAAAATGGAAATCAGACATGTCATAAGTCTTATTAGAAATGGCTATATGACATCAAATTTTACGCATGAAAAACTAGAATTTTCGATGTAACTAAGAATGAAAAAACATAATCCTATTGTTACAGTATATTCACCCTCAAAAACATGAAAGCTACTCGGTCATGACTGACCTAGAAGGCTTGTCTAAAGCTTGCAATTTCAGTAACTAGTCAGACTAAACAGCAAAATTTTAAACAATAATCCAGATAAACATAACTTATTAAGGATGAATAGTGACCAAGTAATAACTTATTAAGGATGAATAAATGAAAACCAAAATTTTAAACATTTGAATAGTGACCAAGTACTAACTTATTAAGGATGAATAAATTAAAACCAAAAGGGACAAACTAACCAGTAAATAATTTAAATGCTGTTGGCAAAGTTCTTTTAGGACCAACCCAAAAAACATCAGACTTGTTTCTCCTGTAAAGACCTGGATCGATAATTAAAGGCATTGCTCGTTTTTCCCTGCACAGTTTGGGTCAATTCATTTAGTGCATTGCATGTGAAGGGAATAGTTCAATTCATCATTATGTGCATAACTACATTTCAGTTTTGATTATGAGATGGATAGGAGAAAAGAAGAAACCCACTGCTTCCATCCCAAATGACTTGTGTGTTCAATGAAGTTAAGGTTTCTGTCTACACCAGAAAAAGTATATAGAAGATCTGAAAAAAAAATAAGACCCAAGTAAGTCCAAGTATCTAAGAATCACGAGAAAAAGCATTTGCAACCACATATAGTGTGAATCAGAACCGTTGGCCTTTTGTTGAAAAAAATTTCTTTAAAGAGTGGTGTTATGTAGAGAAAAACTAATGAAATTTTCATCTGGGACACAATATATACAGCAAATTGAAACAATTATATAGATAAGATACTAACCATCCTGAGTCACAAGAGGGTAATCTGAAGCACTAAGGTTAATAAACCAATCCCAGTCTTTGGTTCTCTTGAGCAGAATGGCACAAGCATGAAGAGTGTGAGAAATCATGGTTGGTCCTCTGTAAGTGACCATATTAGCTTTCTGAATCATGAAAACATTCCCAACCTCAGAGAAAATAGGCTGTTTCTCAATTCTAGAAGCAAGCTCCAACCTCACCTCTAGTGGTGACTCAAGGTCCAAATGAACAATATAATGGTTCAGGGGATGGTAAAGGGCAAGAAGAGTTCTCCAAAGCTTCTCCAAGTCAGTTTTTGAGCCAGAAATCAAATAAGCAAAGCGAGGAATTGCAAGCACAGTAGGAGCTGGAGCTGTAGAAGAAATCTTTGTCTCCACAAAAACTGGAGCAGATTGGTTTATGGTTAGGCGAGATGGGAGAAAGAATAATATTGAATTGAAGCTGTGAATTGTAGATACAAGCCCCATGTTGAAGCAAGTGGCTAGAAAGAATATGAACACAAATGAGATCATAATGAGAGGAAATTGCCATTTCTTCTCCACGTGAAAGGACCCCATCATTGAGACTTATCATGTGCTCTTATTCAATTCTCTCATTCCATGAAATTCACCACCTAGAAGAAGCCACTGATATAACCATATTGGTATCTCTTAATATATCTTCTCCACACACTCTGCCTTTGAACTGTGTCTGCTAAATCAAAATCATGTATTCAATTCAATAAATGAATATTGACATTCATTGTTTTCATAAAAAAAGGAATTGTAGTTTCCAAAATAAAACATATTAAGCCCCAATAAATAAAGAATAAATAAGGCATTTTAAATTGCCAAAATTTTCAAACATGTGTAGGCATGTGTTGTGATTCGTTGTCCGCATGCGTTTCCTAACAGAAGAGACAAGTCTGGAGGATAAAAGATATCGAAAAGTGGCAAAGGAATAAACAACTACAGAAAACCAAAACACTGTTGTACTAGTTATTGTCAATGAGGTATTTAAAAAAATGTGTAAGAGAAACAGTCCAAATGGAAATAGTGATTGTATTGTAACGAAATAGACAGAAAAATAATGACCTAGAACAAATCGTCGGGGAAAAATCAAAGACCAGTTCAGCTAATGGCGTGCCAAAGAAATTTGATTCCTGAGGTTTCAAAAGGTTTTTGAAAAGAACAATGAATCTGCATCCCAAAAACGATGAGAAAGAAACGATGATATAAACCAAAAAAATGGACAAAACATCCGGATCAAACATTCAACTTTTATTTTACTTTTATGTTTTGTTGATACATACAAAGAACAGAAACACAAAAATATAGGACAACAGAAACATCATGGTAATAAACAAAAGGCTGAATTTTAAGTTCAAATATGCATGAAACAAAGTTTAAATCATGATTGCTCATTATCTATCTATCTATTTATGTTATATTTATATATATAGATATAGATATATAATATTGATCAATGAACAAAACAACCTAAGAAAACTTGAGACACGAACCTGCATATGTAGGTGGAGAGCAGAAGAAGGAATCATGGGAAAACTCTGGATTCCGATAGAGATTTAATGATTTATTGGAATGAAAGATGGGTTTCTTTTGTTGTAAGGGTGGCCTTAGTTTGTGACTGTTTCATAATTATTTATACATGTATTTGTAAAAGAAACTGAGAAAGCGATTGTATTTGAGCTTAGGCATTTCTGTTACTCCAAGGCGCTAGAGAGAAGATGCCAACTACAATTCAAGCAACATAATTACTTTTCTTTTTTAAGTTTATGGTTAATTAATAAAAATATATTGTTTATGATTTCATTTCTATTAAAATAATTATTGTAAAAATGGATAAATTTATAATGTGCAGTAGCTTGTAATGAATGATAATGGAATGGATAAATAATTAATTTCTATTAGTAATACAACTCTAGTTCTTTTATTTAGTATAAAATATAAGTTTGATTTTTCATTTTAAAATAAACATACTTAGTATTTTTTTTTAAAATATATATACCTTTCATCAAATTTTTTTATTTTTATAATTACTTTTATATTTTAATTAATTAAATTACTTTTTACAATCATGAATTTTATAATTTGAGTTAAATTTAATCAAAATAAAATATTCATTAAATTTAGAAATATTAAAGTGTAATAACTCAACTCACACACGTTAGTTCATCAAGAATTCAACTAAAAATAAGTTTAGTTTAATCTAGTTCACAATTAAAAATTTTGTAAGATAATTCGATTCACTGTTAGTTAGTTGATTAGGTGATTGCCTCACTTAAAATTATTTTTTGTCTTCTAATTTATTTTATACATGTATTGTAATATTGTAATATTAGAGATAGTATTAATTTAGATTATATAAATAAATGTAAATCTCATTTTACAATCTAATTTTGTGGGATTAATTTATCTTAAAATTCATTTATTAGTATAAAAGGTCGAACCACTTTCAGACAACATATATATACTTCAGCATGAAGAAATATGTTGAAAATCTTATATCAACTAGAAATACATTATTAAAAGTAATAACTATTTATAATAAAAAAGTTATGAAAAAATAATAAAAGGTTGGTAATGATGAATTATGGATTAGCCTAGGTCCAACCCAACTCTTATTCATTTAACCTAGAGGTTAAGTGAATCAAGTTGAATTTGATCTATATTAAAAATATTGATTTTCTTTTAACTCAATCTACATGAAAAAAGAATTGGTTTATGGATTATAACCATTTTTATATCTTAGGTTAAATTGAAAATTAACTAAAATTGTAAATTTTCTAAAAGAAAGAAAAGATAACTACATTTTAAATAAAGAGATCAAACTGCAAAAATAAATACAAGACAGAAATTGAATTTCGAATAAAATCTTATACATTTTAATTCACACACGCTGTTTTCTCTTATTATATTAATGTATATATATCTGTGTTTCCTACATATGTTAGGAAAATGCTAACCAACACGAAATCATTTCATGAAAAATGCATGATTTGAGTGTTCCTTAGAAACTTGTTTTCGTATTTGTTTTTTTAGTTTTTTAAATTAACTTCTTAAAAAACTGTATTAACTCAAACTTTCGTGTCAGTGTCATTCATATTGAATCGCCGTGTTCATACGTTTATGTTCTGAAAGGGAAAAAAAATATGTCTTTATGCATGTGATTGGGAAAATGTTACCTTTAAAACAAAAAGTACAATGTGTTTTCCCTTCATTATAAAATAATAATAAGGAGTATGATGATTTAAGGAAATTGACTTTTAAGTTATTTGAGAAATATATTTTTTAGTAATATTAATTTATCCAAAAATAATTAAGTAGTGTAATTTACAAAATATTTTGATATGGGGTAGGTAATAATTTAAGATTAAGATAAATTGTGAGGTTCATGAAGGTGTTGTAAAATGGTAATATAATTAGTCTTATTTTTTGTAAATAAGATATTTGAAATAAGTTTAATTATTTTTATTGTATTTAAATATATAAATGGGAAGAAATATTGTTAAGGATTCAGTGTTTTTGTATTTAATTATTTAAATGTGAAGACGTTTATTTAATTTTTATTTGATTAGGTAATTATTTTGATTAGTAGTTGTATATGTATATATTAATAATAAAATGAAAAATATATCAAAAAATAAATAAAGTTGGAGTAAATAAATGTGTTTATGAATTTGAATTTGAAGATCAACTTTATTTAAAAGACGAAATGAAAATTCACTTAAAAACAAATAAAAACTGATATTAATTGTTGTAAAGAAGATAGATTTAATTGGATTTTAAGGAAGTGTTGTAAAGGAAATAGACTTAATTGTCTTGTCAAATTTGATCTCTATGTGACACGTTTATCTAATATCAATTATAGAATGCATGGTGATAATTATGGCTTAATTTACCATATTTCATTTTTAACTTTACATAGTCTTTAAGTATATTAAGCTAAGTCGTTATATGCTTGAATGTAAATAAATTTGTATGCATGATATATACATTCCAATTATCAACTCTTTTTTTTGTCAATGACTTAATATAACAAACAGTCAAGAAACCCAAAGCTGGGTATAATCCTATGTGACTCTTGTTGCATTAATGATTATGATAATATTACATCACACATTTCCATTTTACTTTGCTATCATGACAACCAAATTCAATTCCCAATATTTAGTTATATTCCTTATCATTAATGAACAACAAGATTATATTTGAACATAAAAAAAATCAATAGCTTAATATTTCACTTAATAAAATAACTTTTATGGTCAATATCAGTATCGAGAACTCTGATTTAAAATAATAAAATATATTTAAAAATGTAATAGTCATGAGAATTATTATTTAAAATAAAAAAGATAATTATTATAAAAGTAAAGGGTAATATAGTTGGTTAGAACTCCTTAATATGGATTGGTGGTCATGTATTCTTACTTTGTACATAATATATATTTAAAGTATGAATGTGTTGTTATGTTTGTTTAACTCTCTTAGGTCTTATCATAGGAAAACATAAGAAGAATATACCTTTATTTTTGTAAATACATTTTTAGGGATGAAAATTGTTTTCGGTGAAAAATTATATGAATGTGATTAACTATTTTAAGTAAAAGATAAAATAGTTGTTATTTTAAGGGTTTATTTTATTTCAAAAAGTTTTCTAAACAAATAAGGTAGGGTGAAAATTATTATTAGATATATTATATAGATATTTTATATTTATCTTATCGTTATCTTTTATCTTTAGTTAATTCGTTATTACTCCTTATTAGTATTTTGAGCTTAGCTCATATTTTTTTATTATAAGTAGAGTATCTTATATTTATATTCAACACACACACACAAAAATTGATACATAGTTATTCCTATATTAGACACCTTTTATTTGTATTAAAATAGAACTTTGACCATTAGGAAAAAAGAGATAGAAACTTTGAGGGTGAGAGTAAGAGTTTGATAGAGTCAAGGTCTGTGAGAGTTTAGGGGTGTTGAGGAAGGGCATTGTTTATGGTAGGAAAGAATCTCAGCGAAAAACCTAATTAAGGAGAGCTTACATTCTTCATTTTTGTTTTCTTTTTCTTGCTTTGTTGTTTGTATGTGTACATGATGAATTGAGTTAAATTGTTGTTTGTTATGATTGTCGAGCTATGTGTGTTTAGTTAAACTATTTGGGATGATTGTTGACTTGAAGATGTTGTTGGACATGTTGTTTGTTGTCGAGTTTTGTGGTTGGTTGTTGTCATGTTTGAACATGAATGTATTACTTGTCGTTGGTTGTATGGGTGTGAGGAGAAGTTCTTGTGGGATTGTTTCATCATACCTAATAAATCCAATTATGTCTTTTTCAACCGTGCGATTTCGAGAAAAATGTTCTCTTCAATCGTACAATGCAGGAAAAGGATGAGTTTGAGTGTCGTATGACTAGAACCGATCAATTTTGATGAATAAGTGGTGTGTTAGGATACGGGGATAGACCACTGGTGTCTGTGGTAATGTATTTTTGTGTGATGGAAATGTGGTTGACTTTATGGATTAGGGATGAATATATGAATAAGGTGGATGAATATGGTTATTGTGTATTATCTTGTATTATTTTCTATTAGCTCACCCATGTATTTTGTGGTTGTGGTTTCTACTTGCGATGATCGTTTTTATACGGGAGCATATGATGTTACAGATCATGCTGGTGTTGTGCAAAGCGAGGATACGTGTGGGAAAATAGTATAGGAATTTTCAAAAATGTTTTTGAGAAAGTAATAGAGTTTATGTTTAGATTTTTTTTAACCTCATAGGTTGTAATTGAATTAATTGTTGTACATGATTTTAATTATTTTCACAATAATGAAATAAAATTTTTAATTTTTCACTATTTCATAATTGTATCCGAAATCGTTTTTTCTTAACTTAATTAACTACACATGACATCCTAAAATAAGGTGTTATAACTATCATTATCGAGAACTTTGATTTCTAGTCCGGGGCAACTTCAGTAACAAGAGGTATCTCTTCATGGTTCAAAAATTGTGTATCACCAAGATCATAACGAAAGAAAGCAAAATCATGTAATTATAGATATACATATATTTAGTTGGTTGAATCAACATGCACACAGATAAAGAGATTGTAAATTCATTTTAGGACAAAATTATTTATTCAAATAATTACACGTACACAAGCACTGACATAATAAGGAAAAGATGCAGGGTAAGAATCTACCTATAAATGACTTCACTTTTGAATAAGGTAAGTTTCTCATAAAGTTAATTTGAGTAAAGAAAAAACGGTATACCTAGGAGCATCGCTTTGAAGTACACCAATGCCTAGCTTTTTAAACTTAACTCTTTAACTAAAATCCACGATACAACACTTCAACACCCAATCCATATTTTTGTAGTACTTTAACTTGTATTGCCCTGACGTTCAACACCACCATGACACCCTCTAATGGCAACCACTTTGAAACAACCCTTTACCCTTCATTATGCAACTATTTCGAAACAACTAATATGCTAATAATGCAAACACAATTAAGGCAATATGAATTGAACCTAATAACAACTAATTATTAAGAAAACAAAAAATCCCTGATTATGATAAGATTCTAAATTTGAACCATAATATGCAAAAACAGAAACTAAACCTAAAATATAGATGCAAAGCTGCCAACATAGCTAATTTATGCTTAAGTAAAGTGAATGCAAGAATATAATTTATATGCAGAAATAATATTCATTATCGTAAGCTTCAATCAATGAAATTAAACTAATGCATATCAAAAAATATCTACCAATTAGAAGATGATTTATAGCATGCAGTGAAGGAAAACTCTAAAGATCAAAATCATAACAACAATGAGAAAATAAAGAATTGGAAAACATGAGATCCTTGGATTCAACTTCAACTCTGTTTAAGAAGACATCATGTTTATGGTCCTTGAATTCTAAAACATAACCAAATCATGCAAAGTTCACAAGTTGAATTCATTCAATCAGATAAAAATCAATTATAAAATAACAATCCAAAATTGAATAAATTAACTGAGTAAACTATTAAATACTGAAATAATAAATAAAAAACAATTAAATGATGTATTTTAATAGTAAAGTGCAACACAAAAATTAAAAAGACAATAAAACAACTAAATTATAACTGGATAGAAACATTAAAATCAACTAGTAAAAGGATACAAATTGAGAAAATGAAAAAAAAAAGCGAAAATAAATTGTAAAGATTAAAAATGAAAACCCAATTTAAAAGAGGGTAGATAAATAAATTACCTCACTTCTTGGATCTTTGACATTGACAAAACCTTCTATGGAAACTGTTTTCTTGTGTGATGTTGGTGATTGAAAGATAAATTTAGATAGATAAGACATTAACAAAATTAAAAGACACTTCAAGTAGGTAACTGAATTGCAAATATAATTTTTTTTTAACTAAATTAGAAAATGGTATAACTGAATTTTTAGTAAAAATAGTTTAAATTTTTAATATAATATAATATAAATAATCCATAAAATCCATAATTTATTAATTATGTCTAGTCCTATTAACAATATGACACTGAGGAAATAAAAAAGACAATGCTTGCCCTGGGGGAAAAAATTATACAGAGTAGTACAAATTTGGATATCTTGGGCTAAATTTGGATAAGAAAAAAGCTGTCCAGAAGTGCTATTTGGAGAAGTCAGTTCCTGACACGTTATAATCAGATCAAAGAATCAGTATGTAATGGAAAATGGGACAAACGGAGAACAGAATTTAGAATCGGAAGAATAAATATATTTATTTGGAAATGTATATTTCAATAATTTTTATTTAAATTTGAAAAAAAATTCTTCCAATCTCAGTCTACAATTTTATATAGATTTATTTTTATTTAAATTAATTTAAAATAAAGATTAAATATAAGCGTGTTAAGTTTAGAATTCATATAAACCAAAGTTAAAGAAAAAAGACACATGAAATTTAGAATGAAACCAAAGAGCACATTCTAGAATTTGGAAAAAAAAAATTGTAAAGTAATAAAAAAAGTGAGAAAACTAAAATTACTACATAACTTCTTGTTATAATGACCAAAGCAAAGGTTGGTATCTAAACTCTAGTTAATTTGATGGGTTGAGAACCAAACAAAGTGACTTTCATGTTTTACTATTTTCAAATCATGCTTATAACAAATTTGACTCAAGGAGTTTGATCAAAGTGAAAAATTTGGTTCACTTTTGTGATTTTTTGTGAGAATACCATTTTGTTGAAAGAACATTAATTCATGTAAATTTATAAAGTAGCACAAACTTTTATTGTTATTCTAGAACTAATTTGATCAAATTTTTGTTTATATTTTAATTAAATAAATAAATTTAATATTTTATTATTATTTAAAGTTGAATGAATATAACTAAGAATGAAGGTTGTGAAAAGAGTTTTTTCCTTATATTATTATGCCAACTTTGACTAACAACCCCACTAAAAAATATCTTTCATTTTCTGTCACGTCTGATCTGATGTTCCGTAAATTGATGGGATCGACCTAATTAGTTAATGTTGGAAGCTTCTTCAGACTTATCCAAATTTATTCTTATATATAAAAAAAAAAGTCAAATCTCACCTAACAAAAGATACACTCTCTAACTTAAATATATATAAAAAAATTCATATACACGAGAGTTAAATATAAAGAAAATAGAATTAATTTTATTTATTTGATTATATAAGTTTAAAAAATACCTTTTGTTTAATAGTAGTTCCACAAAATAAATTTTATATTAGTGAAAATATATTTTAAGTTGATATTAATATAATTAAGTAATAATAATTGTTTTAGGAATTTGTAGATGGAGAAATTTACCTTTTCTAGCGTGTTCTTCTTGCTTCTGAACGTCTGGATCACGTGCTCAGTTCGGTTGTTTCTCGGTTTTTCTTGTTCTGCTCGGTTGTTTCTTGTTCTGTTTGGTTATCGCCTGCAAGTTAGGAGCACTTTAGTGAACCATTTATCACAATTGAGTATTTTAATTCTGATCGAACGTAAGTAGAACATACCTGAATTTTTTCTTGACCTTATATTTATAAGTGTCTCAGATCCTAAACTAGCACAGATCCAATAAAATAAAAACAGACTTACCTTTAGATTCGGTTAGTTACTGGCCCAATAATAACTTAAACGCTGGCCCAATTATGACCCAACATTTATTGTAGCGGATGGACCGAACTACCATAAGTGGATGGGTGTTGCTCTCTCCACTACCACCCCTTGCTCCCTCCACCACCCCATTCTTGTTTTACCCCTCTCTTTATTTTTCCATTCCTATTTTACCCTTAGTAAAATTTTAGGGTTAATATTTTTTAACATCTACCCACTCCAATCCTCTACATGTATGTAGCGGCAACTCTTCTTCCTCTTTATCGTTCGTCCCCTCATTGTTTCATTGTGCTCTTCTTCCTCCTTTTCACGTTCCACTTCTTCCTCTCATTCTTTAATTGTGATAGAATTGTGATCTCAAAGTGTGATGGACTTTCATTAGCTGGTGTGCTTAATGAGAGATTGCAAGTAGTGGTGGAAGAATTTGATCAGCCGTTCCAAGATCGGTGTGTGGTGGTGCTTGAAGGATTCGTCGTGAAGGCGCGTAATAAACCCTAAAAAAATAAACGTATAATCTTTAAACGGATGTGAGCATCCCTCAGCGGATGTCAACGTCCGTTTAAGGGAAAACGGATGTCGATATCCATTTTGCCTTAAATGGATGTTGACATCCATTGACGGATGCTCACATCGGTTTAAAGTTACATTTTATTTTCCAGTTCATTTTTATTAGTTTATTTTTTATATTTATTTTGGAGATATTTTAATAACATAATTTATATGTTTTGATGTATTATTTTTGAATATATTTTTGATGTATTTTAATAATGTATTTTTGAAAATCTTTATTGTTATTAGTTTATATTTATATTTTTTTGTATTTTGCAGTTATATATAATTAGTTTTTTTGTTTTAATGTTTTTGTATAATATATATTTTTTATATATGGTTTTTGTATTCTTTAACAATTTTATAATTATATAAAAAATTATTTATTAGTTTAATTATATGAAATATATAATTTTATTATATTAATATTTTTGTAATTAAAGCAAACGAATGTGGTGGAGTTGAGGAGGTGAGAATCTGAAAGAGAGAGAAGGAGAGTTGGGAGGTGGGACTGAGTGAAAAGTAAAAATGGATAGAAAGATAGGGTTTGAGTTTAAAGTAAATAAATAGAGTTAAAATTTTTTTTTTCAGAAGGTTGGGGAGGTGGAGGGAGAAGTGGTGGTGGTGGAGGGAGCAACACCCTAAGTGGATGAACCGAACGACCTTGATTGGATGGATCAAATGACCCCTATTGTATACAAGTAATTAACATTTACTTAATGTAAAATTATTCATTCATAGTATGTTTGAGTATAGAGAATGTTTAATCATTTCAAACATCCCTATTTCTGTAGGATTGTCTCAAGTAGGTCCTCGTATTGTAAATGTGCTCAATTAGGTCCCTTATTGTGAAAAATTGAATCCATTTAGGCATCGCCGTTAGTTCCATACTAACACCGTTAAAGGGGGTGACACGTGTCAGTTTGTGATTTTTTTGAATTTTTTAATTATATTTTTATTATTTTTATTTTTATTTTTTATTTTATTTTTTATTTTTTTAAAGTAAAATTTAAAAATGCCACGTGTCAAAGCGATAGTGTGCCACGTGGCAATGACAGTGTGACATGGCACTGACAATGCCACATGTCATTGTCAGGCCACGTGTCATTGCATTAGTCTCAATTTGGTCCCTGTATTTTTATTATGTTGCAATTTGATCCCTGTATTTTTATTGTCTCAATTTAGTCTTAATTTTAAAAATTAAACAATTTTTTCCCTTCTCAAATTCAAACAAAATTTAAATTGTATATAAATCTTAACAAATATTTTTATTAAAATTAATATTTTTAATAAATATTTTTAACAAGATTAAGTTTAATTATATTTATATTTACTTAATCATAGAAATGTTAATTATGTTATTTAAATATATCTATAAGGGTTTAAAAAAAGAATGACATAACATGCTCGTGTTATGTTATGTTATTTAAATATATACAATTTAAACTTTGTTTGAATTTGAGGAGGGAAAAATTGTTTAATTTTTAAAATTAAGACTAAATTGAGACAAAATAAAAATACAGGGATCAAATTGGAACATAATAAAAATACAGGGACCAAATTGAGACTAATGCAATGACACGTGGCCTGACAATGACATGTGGCACTGTCAGTGCCATGTCACACTACCATTGCATCGTGGCACACTATCAGTTTGACACGTGGCATTTTTAAATTTTACTTTTAAAAAAATAAAAAATAAAATAAAAAATAAAAATAAAAATAATAAAAATATAATTAAAAAATTCAAAAAAACCACGAACTGACACGTGTCACCCCCTTTAACGGTGTTAGTATGAAACTAACAGTAAGGCCTAAATTGATTCAATTTTTCATAATAAGGGACCTAATCGAGAACATTTATAATACGAGGACCTACTTGAGACGATTACAGAGAAAGCAGTTATAAAGTGCAAATATATGTTTCCTTTTAGGTTTTTTTTTTCACAACTTATCTTTAATGTTTTTCTTAGAAAAAATTGTATGTTTTTTATGTTCTTAATTTATTCTAGATAATTATTTTAAGTTATTAAGATTTATGATTTTCACTTACTAACATCCGAGTTATTAACTTTTATTCACGACAGATCCAATAAATGTGTTTTATAATCTTCTTGTTCTCGAAACATTTCTTTCCTTGTTTTTTTTTCTCTTTCTCCAACATTTTTTTATGGTTTATTATGGAGTAATGTGAAACAACCTTATAACTAGATAAAACCTCATTCATTTTTATTAACCAATATCAATTAAGTTGGTTAATGTAAATTTTTATTTTATTTTTATTATGACTTTTCATAATAATTAATACATACTTATATTTTATAAAATGTCCATCAGAATATTTTACATGAGTTACATAATTGAATTAATTTGTAAATTAATTATAACATTCTTCCACTTGACTCATACTCATGTGATGACATAACACTATATGATTTAATATATAAATGTAATGTGCATTAAAGGATCTTATATAAATTAGTTTCATCACTATTCATTATTAAAGAAACAAAATAACAAGAGTCATGACACTTGCACATCATTCAATCCACACCTTCCCTTTCATGTACTACTTTATTATCTCCTTCTCCTTAATATGACTTTACAATGAGAAGTCCATAATGAGTTCAAACAAAATGTCATATTCAATAACGATAATATAATTTGTTTTCTTCATCATAATTCACATGAATATACATAAAGAAGAAAACATAAATTTCATAAACTTATACATTACAGAGCTCAGAGTGTCACATAAACATTAATAACATTAACATTCAACATTCAATGTAGATATAATGTGCATATTCTCTACATGACCAACAAACAATTTGGGTGGTACCCTTTTGTTAAGTGGTCAACAATCATAAGATTGATGCTAATAATTTCTATTGACACTCTATGTTTCTGAACTTTTTTAACGACAAAGTATTTCAATTCCATATGTTTAGCACCTTTGAAATACTTGTCGTTCTAAGAAAAGAAGATTATTGTAGAATTATCATAATACATTTTTGTTAGAAAAGAAATGTCTTGTTTCTCAATACCAAGAGAGGGGTGAATTGGTGATTACTAAAAACGAATGCTTTTCAAATCTTTTCACAAATTTTGAATGATCTTGAATCTTTCTTGTAATCTAAGTAATACACGTATTCAATTCAAAGTAAAAGAGAGAAGAAAAGAAGAACAAACACAAGGTTTTTATCCTGGTTCAGCCTCAATGCCTATATCTAATCACCCTTCCAATCAACCTTATATTGAAGGATCTTTCACTATAATGATTTGAGATTTACACTAAAGGTTTTACAGAGAACACACTCTCACAATGTAAACACCTCTCCCACTCACAATCAAATATAGAAAGAAAACACATGCACAAAGTACCACACGTCCTTGTTGCAGAACCCTTTGAGACCACCTCTCAAAGTCAAGAACCCCTTGTTCTTCTTCCATTCACGCACGAATAGGGAACCGCAATTCGAGATTTGCAAAAACACGTTTTTGATCAATGTAGAAACACCTCAGTAGTGTAGAGTATGATTAGCCAATTACGTCCACAGTTCTTCTCTCAAGAATCCTTCAAGTTTCTTCCAAATCTTTGAATCTTGGTTCTTGGAGCTTCTCAATCATCTGTAACACTTTTCTAAATCAAAGATATCAGATATGAAAATTTCAAATGTCAATTCTCTCTTCTTGTTATAGTACAGTGAGCAATGTGTCAATATATAGTTATCTCATGACAGAAGCAGATTAATCGATTACGTTAGTAATGTAATCGGTTACATAAGTGACAGATGTAATAGAATTACAATTCAAATAGATTTAATTGAATGCACAATTAATGTAATCGATTTGCAATAAATGTTAGTCAACATATTTAAAAATATAATCGTTAAAACATTTATGACTTAACTTTATAAAACAATTTTCAAAACGTAACAGACTTAATTGATTACATACATAGTGTAATCGATTAATCTAAACACTTAAGCAAATTTTGAAAACTTTTTCTCTTCAAAAGTCATCACAACACATTTCAAAAAGATGTTTGCAAAGACACGAGTTTTAATCGATTTAACACTTAATGTAATCGATTCAAAACTTGTTGTTTTGCCACAATTCAAAACATAAGTTATCTGATGAATTCAATTGATTACTATATCACTGTAATCGATTGTGTCATACAGAATTGCTTTGTGCTTGATGTTTTATCTCATTAAAAACATTTAGCATGCATACAGAAGATATAAACACAGTTATGATCACAATAGTATGCAAACCAATCAACATGATATAATATGTATTAAACATATAGAAACACTTGTAAGCCAATATATGTTTCAAACACAAATACACATTTTTGTTGTGTCATTACAACATATGTGTGTTTTTACAGTCAATGTGTTGTCATCATCAAAAACCAAAACATCAGAGATTGGGTTCATCACTCATATTTGTTAGCATAAAGCTAAAGAGCAGAAATTTTGATGATGTCTCAAAGTCAAGTCTCAAGTGCTCTTATTGCAGGAAGATCTTCATGAATACTTGTTTTTATATTAAAACTTTTATAATTTAGTAGATTTATGTATAGTATGTGGTTTATATTTGATTCTATGTATTGTTTGCCTTAGGTTGTGTTAAAATTTATTTTGAATCAGAAAACCTCATTTTATACTCAAGATAATTGATTATTAATTTATAATAATCGATTATCAATAATCAATTATGACTTGCCATAATTGATTATAATGAGCAATTATGAGAATTTTTAAGCAAGTTTTTTTTACCGTTGTGCATTCATTAAATGCATAATTAATTACCATAATTGGATAATTGATTATCACACGTTAATTAGTTGACAATGGATTTTTGGAGGTACCCTTGAGTGAGATCTCTATAAATTAGATTGAGACTCTCATTCTAAAATACAAAATACAAAATACGAAATAAGTGTATTTTGAAAAATCTTATCTGTAGTGCGCGGTGATAAGTGTTCTAGGGTTTGTTGAACCCTTGTGTTGTGGCTTTGAGAACTTGGGCTGTTGGCATAGAGCGAGAACTTTCACAGTGAGTGTGATTGAGTGTTGTTTTTGTTGTTGAGTTAAAAGCCTATCATCCTTCGTGAAGCATTCGGAGGAGGTGTTCATCCTTTGTGAAGATTCAGAGGAGGTGTTCATCCCTTGTGGGTTATAGGGAAAGTGACTTTCATCTCTTGAGGTAACAACAGAGGTGGTTTCTAAACTTTTACAAATTGTTTCTTTGTGATTGTAATTTGTAATTGTTTTGTGGGTAGTGAACTGTTTATCTTGATTTGAGATAAGAGACTGAATGTATGATTGGTAAAATCCGAACCAGGATAAAATTATTTGTGCAAATTTTTCTCAACCTTACTCTCTTTATTTGTTATTATTATTTGCTTGGTAAGTTTAATTTAGTAGAAATTAAAAGGCACACGTTCGTATTAAAAACCCTCTTGGTTTGTTATTCCACGCTAACCATTCCGTTGCAGCCGTTCTACCAATATTGCTCCCTCTATCAACAATTTTCAATAGTTTGGCAATATTATCGGCTCAATGACAGACTTATAGTTCCACAACCAATTAGCCTGAATTGTGGCCTCAAAGCATGTCACAAATTCAACTTCCATGGTGGATGCAACAATGACAAACTTCTTTGCACTTTTCCATGAAATTTCTCCTTCCACTAAAACGTACACATAACCAAATGTAGACTTTCTTGAATCTATATAGCCAACAACATCTGAATCTGTAAAACCAATCACCTCAAGGTGATCAGATTTCCTATAAGTAAGGTTGTGATTCTTTATTCCTTGTATATATCTTAAAACTTCTTTTCAACTTTCTATTGACTCAGTCTTAAATTACTTTGGTATCTACCAAGCACACTAATAACGTCGTCTTTGACACAATCAAATTATGCTACCAAACTATAGCAACTTCAATATTGCTAAGATAGTAGTCAACAAAATAAAATGGATAAATTCAACCCTAAGTCGTCTCCCAATGAACACAAAATTGAATCTTAACAAATTAGTTCTTAGAAAAACTATATAAAAGGGTTAGTAAACTAATAAAGATAAAGATAAAGAAAATATTAAAGAACGAAGTAACAAAAGATAGAAAGAAAAAAAATTATAAAGAGATTTAAAAAGATAAAAACAATGATAAAGAAAATAGGTTGATTTCACTGTTTTTTTAAAATAGGATTCATCATTAGTTATCTAAAAATTATTGTTCAGTTAATTATTGTCTTAGATTTTCAAAATAATCAATGTAAATTCTTAATTAATTTGTTGGCGTTCTCACAATTAACTAAAGTATAATCTCAATTAAAAGCAAGAACTTAGTAGATTAATCACAATAAATTTAACCAAAGTACATTCTCAATTAAATATTATTATGCCTAATCATGTCTATTAGAAAAGAAATGCCTTATATCTCAAGCCAAGACGGGGTTGAATTGGATTAAAGTTTAAAAACTTGATTTTTTCAAAAAACTTTATGAAATCTTAGGTTTTCTTGAAATCAATAAACAAGAAGTGATGAATCAACAATAAAAGAGAAAGAGTAGAGAGAAAGATCAACACAGGCAATCTATAATGGTTCGACTAATGCCAAGCCTACATCTAGTCCTCCTTCAACAACTTGAGTTAAAGGGATTCCACTATAAATTGATTGAGTTTACATAAATACAGAGATACCCCTCTCAATTCACTTCTCACCACACTCAAAATAAATATAGCTACCCAAGAGATGAACAATCCTCAATCTCTTAATACAAGAGCCCTCACAACCCTTAAACCCCAGGCAAACCTACACAGGAACACAAACACAAATTGTCTATGATGAATCTAATCTCCAAGTCACACTCCTTTAGTTCAGATCAAATCAGAACATCTTTAGTCCACTTTTCTTGAAAGAATCTTGATGTATAAGCAACCAATGTAGCCTTGATTCTCCAATATCTCTTTTTGAACGCTATTGTATTCAAAACTCAATGTAAACATTAGTATTTGAAACTGATAGCAAATTCATCTATTCAAACAGAGCTCAAGACGCATATATATATGTGTATATATATATATATATATATATATATATATATATATATACACTCTTTTGAATCCTGATGCATTATAATCGATTAAGGTATTTATGTAATCTGTTAAGTTTTTATTTCTGTTTTAACAGTTTTGCTTCTGTTTTAACATATTATCCTGAGCATGTAATCAATTATTTAATCATACTAGCTAGTTATAAATTCATTTGACCATCATGACAATTCAGACTATTAAAAGAAATGGATTTAAACAAATTAAATTTATTTAATCGATTATATAACTCATGTGATCGATTAATCCTTTACTTAAGCAAATTTTCAATCCAATTTCCATTTTAAACATATCAACTAACTTATGAAACATATAATGGCATTGCTTTCGTTTTTAAATCGATTAAACAACTTATGTAATCGATTACTACAAAACATTTTGCCCAGTTAAGCATACAATGAGATTTGGTGAAATCTAACAGATTATACATTATGTTAAATCGATTATTTCATCCAGAAATGAGATTATTAATCTATTTAATACATGATTCATTTAATACAAGTGAATTCTCATATCAAGCACAAACAAGATACATATAAGACAATTGTTATGTCATTTGTTATGCAAGAAACTATAAAATCATTCTCTGGTTCATCATAAAAAATATAGATATAAAGGATAGGTTTAGCTCCCCCTATCAACAATGTTTATTCTTTAACCTCTCATATCAAATAAAAGGCTAATTAACCAAAGTACATTCTAGATTAATTATTGTTAAAGTTTTTACCTTTAATCAAATTACATCCTCAATTATTGGCAAAAACTCATTCAATCACATGAAAGTTTCTAAATTTAATAAAAGTAAATTCTGAATTAAAATTAAAAACCTTTGGACTCATATGATTGATATGTTATGTAGATTTAACACCATTCTTACTTGTTATAATGTAAAAATCATTACTTTTACTTTATTAAGAAGCAAAAGACATAAATAAAAATAAATCACAAGAATAAAAAAGAACAAACACATTTATTCATCTAACCTCAAAATCCAATTAAGAAATTACAGTAGAATCAATCCCAGAGACTAAACACTCCATGGAATGTAGACCTAATTGCTTGATCAATGTAGAAAACAATGGAAAAAAACTCAACATGTTATAAATAAAAAGTTGACCAAGACAGGAACATAAGAAAAAATAAAAAAATCACATGATAAGAATAATTACTTAGAATGGGATGAATCCAAAGGATAAATACAAGAAGATTTACCACTTGATAAATCTTTTCATGATAAGAATCAAAGGAAAAGTAGAGAAACTCTTATAATTCACAAAGTTAAACTCACAAAAAGATAATTTTATTCAATCTTTGAAAATAAATCTACAGTGTGATTCCTCCACTTTTGTAGAATGAATTATTGCCTTAAGTGCATGACTCTTTTATCCATCCCACCCTCTAGATCATGTGGAAGTCTGTAACAAGAATGAGATGGTTTGATTGGATCATAATTTGAGACCAATCATTCAAGCATTAAGCATAAATCATATTACAACTATTAAATAAAAGAGCATACATAAATATTATAGAGGTAGTAGTAAAGAGACTTAGATTCAATTACATCTAACATCAACACAAGAGAGTTCAACTACTCTTGTTGATAGAAAAGCTAAGGTCTAGGAGTTGTTGTTCCTCTCCTATGCCTCTCTTAATAAAATCTATACACTCAATACAGAGAGGGTGCCTAAAGAAGCTAAGAATAGGATGCTTAAAATTAGGAGCAAAGCCTTGTATTTAAAGATAAATTTAGGTGGTGCTTAACTTCATTATTTAGCACTCAACAACAAATACTTCCTCTCAAGGTGAGTTTTCTTCTCAACTCAACTCTATCTTTTGGTGATCAACACCTGAGTTTTCCTTCTTTAAAGGGTTTCTTTGGTAGCTTAGGCCCTTTCTTTGGTGCTTCAAATTTCCTTTTGCAAGGGGCTTCCTCATGTGGCTTAACACCTTTTTGCGCTGCTCAGTTAGAAGGTTAAGATTCAACGCTTTGTAACTTCTTCTTCTAGCACTTAGTGTGTGTTCGCTTAGGATTGATTTGAGGGAGAGTGAGTGAATGAATTTTTGAGGATTTGAGGGTGAATTAATTGTTGTTTTTTAGTGGATTTGAATGTGAGTGAAAGTGTATTTGGAAGTAAATTTTGTGAAAATTAGTGTAGTATTTGAACGATGTGACAGATAAAAAAATTGTTTAATTGGTAAAAATTGAAGAATACCAAAATATCCCTAGTTATAAAAGTAATTAAAATATTAATTCTTAATGTTATATGTAATTGTAAAAATGTTTATAAAGAGAAATAAAATTAAAATTAATTATTAAAATAAATTTAAATTTTTTTAAAAATTGTAATTTAGTAAAATAAAATAATGTTTTTTAAAATATAATTTTTTTAATATAATTTACTACCAAGTGGTAAGATTTTTTTGGTTATTAAGTCCATCGTTCTATTTGAAGCCAATAAAACATCAAATTTGCCCATTCAAAATCTCCATTCTTCAATATCCCAGGTTCATATATGATACCACACATTGGATTTTTAAACATCACTCAAGAATATCAGGAGAAGAAAACAAAGAGATGTATTAACCAAGTAAAAGCATATAACAGTAAATGATAATATATGAGAAGAAACATGCATCTCAAACGTTAGCATAATAAAGCAATTCAGTTTGATCAGCCACATGAAAATGCTCATAGACCAACCATTCGACCATTTTTAATTTTTATCTTATTGCCAAATTTGGACATATAGTAAGTAAACATAATTATACATGCGGGATGGAACTTAGATGAAATATCAAAAATCCATATTGGAAGTGATTGTTTAGAATCAAGAAATTATATATGTAGTGATAGCATAAATATTTTTTATATTAAGATCCAATTGCAAATCATGTTATACTATCTCGTTGACTTTTCTAATAACTATCTTGTTGATAGGGGGAGCAATATGAGTGTTAAACCCAATCCCTGATGTGTTTGGTTTTTTCTAATGACAACACATTGATTGTAACAACACATGTATGTTGTCATGAAACAACAGAAATGTGTATTAGTGATTAATACATATATTGGTATGTAAATGTTTCATGATGAATAATACATATGATGACATGTTGTTTGGTCTGCATACTATTATGATATTGATTGTGTTTATATCTTCTATATGCATACTAAATATTTTAATGTGATAAAATCACAAGCAAAAAGCAACTCGGTATGCAATAATCGATTACAGTGATATCAATTAAGTTCATCAAACAACTTATGTTTTAAATTGTGGCAAAACAACAAGTTTTAACCGATTACATTAAGTGAATAATAGATTAAAACTCGTGTCTTTGCAAACATCTTTTTGAAATGTGTTGTGATGAGTTTTGATGTGAAAATGTTTTCAAAATCTGTTTAAGTGTATAGCTTAATCGATTACACTATTTATGTAATCAATTAAGTTTGTTATTATTTGACAATTGTTTTCAAGCTAAGTCATAACAGTGATAACGGTCATATTTTTCAAATATTTTGACTAGCATTTATTAGCAATCAATTACATTAAACTTGCATTCAATTAGAATTGTTTTAATTCTGATTTTGTTATAACTGTAAATAATATAACCAATTACATTACTTACGTAATCGATTGAATTGCGTCTGATATGAGAAAAACTATAAATTGACGCACTACACACTACTCTCAAGAATTTTGGTCATTCTAAACTTTCATATATGATATTTGTGATTTCAGAAAAGAACTAAAGGTGTGTTGAGACGCTCCAAGAAAAAGGATATACAGAAGTTGATTGTCTTGAAGGTTTCTTGAAGAACAAATTGGGTTTTCACTGCTGATCAACTACTACACTACTAAGGTGTACTATTGCCTGATCAGATTTCGCTATTAGCAATCTTGGATTGTGTTGTTCCCTGTACGTGCAGCAGGAAGAAGAGCGAGGAGTTCTTTATACTTTGAGAGGTGTCTCAAAGGGGTGACTGCAGAAGAGGATTATTCTTGTTGTAGGGTATTGTTATTGGCTATATTATATTAGTGAGTTAGAGAGGTGGTTTACATTTTGATAGATTGGTCGCTGTAAAGCCTTGGTGTAAAAACTCGTATCTTTATAGTGCAATTGGCGTTCAATCTCAAGTTTATTGAAAGGACACTAGATGTAGGCATTGAGGCCGAACCAATATAAACTATGTGTTTATATTTCTTTCCTTATCTCTTTTGCTTTCATTGCATGCGCTTTATTGCTTGGATTACAAGAAAGATTAAAGATCATTCTTAGTTTGCGAAAAGATTTTAAAAGCAATTGTTTTTTATTGATTACCAATTCACCCCCCTCTTGGTAAGAGAAATAAGGCAATTCTTTTCTAACAATTGACACTAGAGCAGGTTTTGTGAAATCGATTAATTGATCTTGATGGCCTCGTTTCCTTAATCATGAGAAAGAGTGAATTTGATAATGAGTGTGTGTATGTTACTTGTAACGATAAATGCATTTCTATTACTAATGATTTTTATGAGTCTTTTAAGACAATGATATTTCAAAAATCCTCTCAGGAAAGAAAAATTGGCATCAACATTCTAGAACCTAAATAAAAGGAAGTTGATTTGCTGAAAAATTCACCAGATTCCTGAACATAAAGAAGACAAATATAGATCTCAAGGGTGATCAGAAGATGAGCAAGGACCAAGATTTACAGGATGTTGATCTTAGTATTATGGCAAAGTCAAACATAGCTATTACAAGTTCTGAACAAGATGAAAAGCAATCCATGAGGTATCTGAATAATGGATGTTCGAGACATATGACAAGTGATCCAACCAGATTCACATGTCTCTCTCATAAGACAAGCGGCCATGTTACTTTTGGTGACAATAACAAGGGTAAAATCATTGGAATTGGTAAAATCCAAACATCATCTTCATATGAAATTGAAAACGTGTTGCTTGTTGTAGGACTAAAACATAATTTGCAGATAAGTGCTTCCTTTGCCTTGTGTGCATAGGAAGGGTTGTTCGGGTATTGAACCTTCCTTGTGTGGGGGTGATGTCTTCCTTGTCCTTGTGTGGTAGGATTACATGTTCCTTAGTTGGATTGCGGGACTACTCGGGCATAT
>NW_025911174.1:72661-90338 GCF_018835915.1 Vigna umbellata
ATACATATATATACATACATACATATATATACATACATACATATATATACATACATACATATATATACATACATACATATATATACATACATACATATATATACATACATACATATATATACATACATATATATATATATATAGGGTTTGCTAACGCATGTATGCCTGTTTTTCAATTGGTACATTTTAGCAATGTGTACCGGGTTTTAGTAGACAAAAATATCCTTATATATCATGGATTCTAAGTTTTAAGGTTAAGGGTATTTTAATAATTTTCATTCTCAAAACTAAAAAAAAAAAAAAAAAAACCCAAACCCTTACTCACCTCTCTCATTTCTCTCAACCCTTTCTCTTTCATCTCTCTCACTCCAACCTTTTCTCTGTCATCCTTACTGTAACCCCAATTGAAAAAAATCAGAAACACGTAAAGAGTTGAGTCATTGACATATTCACCTTCAGGCAAAGGTTCATTCAAGATCTCTTCAATTTCACCATCTTCACTAACCTCTCTAATTTCATCATCTGCATATGTTGAATCATCATCTCTAAAAAAAACCCTCCAGGTCAATTACCAATTCCTTCGGATGTCATTATGCTTGTGAAAATTAGATAAGACAAAAATTATAAAATGAAAACTTATTATAAAATCATTTTTTGTAAGAAATTGTTTAACAACGAGTATTTTTGAACTTTTCTAGGGCAATTACCAATTCCTTTATGCTTGTGAAAATTGGATAAAATTAGATAAGACAAAAATTATAAAATGAAAACTCAATATAAAATCATTTTTTGTAAGATTGTTAAAATGTTGGAGTGAAAGAGATGAAAGAGAAAGGGTTGAAAGGAATGAGAAATGTGAGTAAGGGTTTAGGGTATTTTTTCTTTTTTTTAGTTTTGAGAATGAAAATTACTAAAATATCCTTAACCTTAAAACTTAGAATCCATGATATATAAGGGTATTTTTGTCTACTAAAACCCGATACACTTTATTAAAATGTACAACTAAAATACAGGCGTACACGCATTAACAAACCCCTATATATGATTAATAGCATACTCTATTTAAAACCTTTCTACAGAAGTCAATACACACCTTGTTTACGTTTTATTACCAACTTTTTACACATCTTACGCACATATATTTATATAATATAAAATTATTTAATACTTTAATTATAGAAAACACCGGATTTTTTTAAATGTATTAATTCGCCATTGTTTCTTTTGTTTCCATTTTATTCATCCTTCTTATAGTTCCGTTTTATTACTTTAAATATAAAACTTAATTAATAGTAATTTTTCAACGAGCAAGCCGACAAGAAAAAAAAAACCGTAGTTAAAAGTTTTCATCCTTTTGGGATAAATTATGATAGTAAAATTTGTAACATCCCAGTTTAGTAATATAAAATTATTAAAATAAAACATTACATTAATAAGGAAAGAACATAACTATAATTTTATGAAAAACTAAATTCTTCACTTGAAGACCAAAATACTCATATATTGTTGCTTTACCAACAACCTTTCGATGAGCCAACTGAAAAAGTTGTATTGTTAAGCTCATACCATTCAGGTGATCATTGCAAAAGAGAAATAAACACACAAAGACATGCCACAGAAAAGCAAGGGTAAGCTGGAGTAATTTAATTGATTACTCTAATCAAGCAAATTAAACAAATACATAAGCATGTGTCAACCGAGCATTTCAAGCATACAATGACCGACCATACATTATAGGCAATGACCGAACACTTGACTTGACCATCCGGATTGTATGAATATGTAGCCAGAGGTCGTTCCTGCGCCCGTGGGTGTAGTAACTGGAATACCTTCAGTTGTCACCCGGGGTTAGTCCGTTATAACTCACCTATGATACCCTTTAGGCTAGGACCTCTTGCTATTCTCACAACATGACTTACCCGTCTCTACTTGAGACTTGGTAATCATTAGAATGTCAGGATGAACGTCGTGGATTTCGCTGTCCATACTCATACTTTACCACCACCTTGAAATTCTCTTTCACATCCATATTTCAATTATCATACCATACTTTCATTTTGACACCATTATGATAATGCATACATAAGCCATCAAAGCAATTGGAACAATTAATTAAAATAACACACAGGAATAAATATAAATATAGGCCAAACATAAATCACCAAACACATATGAACAAGACCGAACACCCTGTGGATGTTGGAGACCGAACGTTCTGTCACTACCTAAAGAACAAGATCGAACGATCAATACTAGACACAGTTGAAGAGAAGGCCGAGCACTATTACTGACCGACACTTAGAGGATTTCAAGTACCACAACATGACCGAATACTACCACCATACCAAGTACTAAGTTTAGACCGAATGCTTATGGCTTAGGCCGAACACCTATAGCTTAGGCCGAACACTTAGAGTTGATACCGATTACTAATATAAGACTGATTTGTAAATATCACCTACCAGATCGAGCGCTAGTATCAGACCAAGCACTACTAAGAGACCACACACCCCACTAAGACCGATCGCTACTAAGAGGCCACACACCCTACTAAGACCGATCGCTACTAAGAGGCCATACACCCCACTAAGACCGATCGCTACTAAGAGGCCCCACACTCCACTAAGACTGAACGCTTATATTCAATTAAATACTAGTACAAGACCGATCGGTCATTAACTGAAAAGCTCTACAAAAGTAGAACTCAGTTAATATCGAACACAAGAAGAAAATCAAAAGGTCAATGAATGACACTCGGCGATCTGCATAATTCTGCAGTTAAACTGCAGAAATATGATCAAAAACTATCTTCACCAATTTACTACAACTTCCCAACTTCTAATCCTCCAATCATGATTCATATACCAATTTACGCCTATCCAAAGGTGCCTAAAATCGTTCTAACATCATCCCAAAGAGTCCCATACCAGATTTCACTCCCAACCCCAAACTCTCATTTTCGCATACCCACTTCCTTAAGATTAGAACAGACCAAACACTTATGCAGAGAAACTCCAATCAGTTCACAGGTTCCAACATTCACAGATTCAAGACAATTTCATCAAACATTCAAGTTACACAGATGCAACTATCCAAACAGTAATTTCATACATAGAAAATCACAATTAAATTAACTAGCTTTCCTTACCTCTTAACCAAACCAGAATCTTCTACCCTTCCAGAAATTTGCTCACACTTCCAAAACATCCCAAGAACACCTATAGCTCATTGATTGGTGAGGATAGACCACCAAAAGACTAGAAACGTGATCAGGAATGGGAAGAGGAAGCTGATGAACACATGCAACCAGAAACTTGGCTTGCATGTGTCAAAAAGTTTCGAAATCTCACAAGAGCTCAAGAAATCGAAACTTACCAACTCTAAACAAGACTTTTATCGGTGGAAAAGGTTGTTTTTGACTCCAAGATTACTTAAGTTCGGTCTGATTGAAAATCAGATGAAGTAAGATGAGAAATTTTTAAAGAGAAGGAGGAGAAAAGAAGAGAGAAGAAGATTTTGAAAGAAATGATTGTATCAGAAAATAGGACGAATATTTAAAATTTTCTTTTATATAATAATATTATTTTAATATAAATCATTCAGTCCCATTATTCTCACACACCTGTCCACTCCAAAATCTTTAAAATTATCGATTTTTCCAAAATTCATTCCTTAGTCTAACTAAGAAAAAAAAGAAGAAGCGATAAATAAACTAAAACTTAACTGAAATATATTCATTACAAATATTTTTGTAATTTTATTTTTTCTGTAACAATTATTTTAAAAATGATACTATAATAGTTTTGTACTCCGCTTAAATAAAAAATAACTTTTGGATTTTTTGAACCAATTAAAAAATATCTTTAATGTGATTTTTAAATTAATAATTACCAACATACAATTTTACAAAATTAAAAAAAATAACTTATAATTAGATTGTTTTACACTATTATCAAATTCTAAAATGCCATAAACAAAAAATATTTATTTGTATATTTTCACGATTTTTTGTATGAGTAGATCATAATCCAACAAAAACTGACTAAATGATACAAACCTTTGACTCTTAATTCGACTTGTCTCTTAATTAAGTGAAAATTCAAAAATTTATATTATTTTGAATATGGAATAAACCATTTTAAAATGAAAAAAATATTCAAATTATAATGGTCACTAGGCTTTTCCCAAATAAAGAAAAAAAAAACTGTTAGAGTATGAAGTTTCAAAAGCTCTCAAGTGCATAAGTTATTTTCTTTTGGAAATGCATGTTTTAATTTGATTAATTATATATTAATAATGGTTTTAATACCAAGAAACTAACAATAATTCCAAAATAGCCATTATAAAACCAAAAAAATAAGTCCATAAAATATTTTAAGGAAATTTTTTAGTTTAATTCTTTTATTATAAGTTATATTGATAGCATATATTTAGGGGAAAAAATGAAAAAGTAATTAATTCAACGAAGATAAAAGATAATTCATTTATTTATTTATTAATTTTAAAAATTATTATTAAAACAAGATAAGGTCATTAAATTAACATTATTCCAGCAATGAATGATGAAAGATAATATACGAGTAAAATTATACGCGGGTAACATTTAAATTAAATTTTCTTATAAAGACAAAATTGAAATTTTGGAAATAGAATAAAAACAAAATAAAATAATTTTTGATAAATTGGTTAAGGCACGTGTTCTCTCTCTTTCTCTTTCTCTCTCTAACTCTGGCTCATATTTCATCCTTCCCATTGTGAGACAGGGAGAGATCTGGCCCGTTATTGCTCTCAAAAATTCTCTCCCTTTCTGAGGTTACTTTTCCTAACTTTGGAATTCGATTTTGGTGTCGCTTTGTCAAAGGGTCTTCTTTTTCTGCAATATCCTTTCTATCTCTCATCTGGTAATAATCTCTTTGTGCTTATCTCACTCCTCCACACTGGTATTCTTATTTCTTCTCCTTTTGTTGTTTTTGCTTCTGCATTTCTCATTCTTCTGTTTTCTGTCTTCTTGGGTGTATCAATCGTGGGTGTGGTCCATTCAAGGTATTCGGATCATACCCTTTTGAATGTTTTGCCATTTGTGGCAATTGTGTCATTTTTTGAATTTGGGTTTGCATGCATGGTTTGATCATAGGAAGAGTTCCTGATTTTTTCCTAAAAATCTGGTCGTTTTTCGGAACGGGTTTTTCTTGTTATGCGTATTTGATGTTTGATATGAAGATGATGATAGATCCTCCTTTCCATTTAAACGTTCATGGTTGAAATTGTGCATGATTGTGATCAAATTGATGAATTTCATGTATTTATTTATTTGACTTAATGGGGTGCTCTTTTTTTTATTAATAACCTTTGACTTGATTTTGTAATTCTTTTATTAAGTAAAACTGATAATAATTTTTAACAATCTTATGTTTTTCTTTTTTATTCGTGGGTTTGACATTGGTGTATCTGCGATTTAGGCCCGTTGTCGAACTGCTCATAAATGTTGGTTAAACTGCTGAATTGAACTGCTCGTAAATGTTCCGTATTTTCGTTTGAAGCATTCATTATTGTGGTCATTATTAATTATTAATGTGAGCTTCTGATTAAGGTTTCTTGGATTTCTGTGAGGCTGTCCTGTAGTTGGAGCTATGGCGGTTGAGGTTGTGGGATTTGAGACGGTTCAAGGGCCAGCGGAGAACAGTACTGAAGAAGACAAACCTGTTTCTCAAGAAATTGAAAATGGGAAATTGGAAAAAGATGCGGAGGTGGCTGAAGCTATACCATTTGGGTCACATGGTGATGAATCTGCTAAACCAGAAGAGGAAGTTGCCCCAGATTCTAATGCTATTCCAGATTCTAATGTCCCTAAAGATGCAGCTGAAGATTGGCCTGTGCCAAAGCAGATACATTCTTATTATTTTGTTAGGTTCCGGCCTTATGATGATCCAATCATCAAAGCAAATCTTGATAAGCTTGATAAAGAGATGAGCCAGAAAAATCAAGCACGAATTCAGGTTACTGATGCTTTAAGGGCAAAAAGGGTGAGTTGACACTACTTTTATCATGCTTGCTTGGCAACATGATGCTCTTGGTGGAGTTGAAAATGGAAGATAATCTATGTAGGGGATTACATACTACTGTTTTTTTTCATTGTCATGTTCCACATTGTCAATCAATGCCTATGTGCTAGATTGGGCATGTTTCATCCGCTAGGCATAATGGCTTTGAATACAAAGTTATCTGATTTTTTTATATATTATAGTTGTCTAATTATTTATCTAGTGTTATGTTTTTTCATTGTATCTGTTGTTGTTATGTTTGTTTTAATTTACTCGCTTTTAGTCCCTCAATATTGCAGTTCTGTTAAATCATTATGTTGTTGCCAGCATTGTTTTAGTTTTCTCACTTTAGTCCCTCAATATTCCAGTTCAGTTAGACGTTGTGGTCTGTGTTTGTTGGTATCATATTGTTTAATTTGCACAGTTTAGTTCCTCAATGTTGCAGTTCAGTTAGATGTTGTGTTGCTGTGTTTGTTGATGTTGTATTCTTTTAATTTGCTCATTGTAGTTCCTTAATATTCCAGCAGTTCAGTTAGATGTTGTGTTTTGGTTATGTCATTATTTCAATTTACTCATTTTAGTCCCTCAATATTGCAGTTCTGTTAAACCAATGTACTGTTTTTGTTTTTTGTTTGTTGTTGTGGCTATTGTTTTGATTTGGTAAATTTAGTCCCTCAATATTCCAGTTGTGTTCTTTGTTGTTCATATTCTTTTAATTTGCTCACTTTCATATCTCAATATTTCAGTTTAGTTGAATGGCTTTGGATAAAAGGTTATTTAGCTTTTATATTAATAATTTATTATTGTTGTCATCAATTTGGTTACTATTACATTTTTTGTTGTGCCATTTGTTTGTTGTTATTTTAATTTGCTCACTTTTGTTCCTCAATATTCTGTGTTGTTAATCGGCCAAAACCTGTATTTGTTAAAATGGGAAATACATTTTTTTTTAGTTCATGGACTTTCTCTTATCTGAAAATTTATCTGACGGAGATTTTGTAAACTGACATTTAGCTGTCCTTCTATTATATGGATTTATGTGATGGGATAGACTCCATGATTATTTACTGGTATGTAATGTGATTTCATATTTGATTTTTATGCAGTCAGAACGGGCAGAGTTGATTTCTCAGATTAAGTCTCTAAGAGATGACAATAAGCAATTTCAGAGTATTGTCGATGAAAAAATAAAAGAGATTGAACCTCTGCAACAGGCATTGGGCAAACTGCGTACTACAAATAATTCTAATTCTAGCCGGGGTGGGGCATTGTGCTCATCTGAGGAGGAACTTAACAACCTCGTATGTCAGTCAAAATTCTTTTTAGTGTAGACTTCATCACTTTGTCTATTAGTATTTATCCAAACATCATTCCCATGTATGTCTTTTGTTGACGCAGATTAGTAGCTTGCAATACCACATACAACATGAGAGCATTCCGTTAGCTGAAGAAAAACAAATCCTTCGAGAAATCAAACAGCTTGAAGGGACAAGGGAGAAGGTTATTGCTAATGCTATGATGAGAGCCAAAGTACAAGATTCTATGGGGCAGAAAGAAGCCATTCAAGATCAGGTTAAGGTGAGGTTATTTCTATTTTTCCACAAAGGTTTTATTTAGAATTTGTAAATGTGTTATTATGTAAATTTTTGTTTGACAATTATATTTCATTGCAGCTTATAGGTGGTGATTTGGATGGAGCTAAAAAAGAGAGGCAAGTAATTCGATCCAAAATCAAACAACTTGATGATGCAGTAAAAGCCTTAGACAAGGATATCCAGTCTTTACAGGATGAACTGGGAGCTATTACCGAAAAGAGGGATAAAGCTTATGAGAACATTCAGCAGCTGAGAAAACAGCGTGATCAGGGGGTGTGTTTGACTTGCTTGTGACATATATCCAAACATTTTAATTTTATATTTTATATTCTTCGAACCAAATTTATGTTGGCCAATTGCATGCTTTCCTTCCCCTTTTCTGGAACTTAAGAAGTGACACTTTGGCATATTATTATGTTTTTATTAATTTGATTTTAGGATTTGCTGGCTTTTCCTGTTTTCCCATTTTGCATTGTAGAATAATTTCTAAACTTTAATCAATATTAACTTGTTCAGAACTCCTATTTCTACCAAAGTCGTGCAATTATGAACAAAGCACGGGAGCTTGCTGCAAAGAAAGATATTAATGGGCTTGAGGAAATTGTTCAAACTGAGGTTTGTTTGCATAATCTTTGTATTGTAGTGTACTTTATCCATCCGATCACTCTTTAGTGGGTTTTTAGCTAAGCCTTGTTGTAGTTGCTATTCTTTTTGTCGGTTTCAGGTTGAGAAAGTTATGTCACTTTGGAACAGTGACAAATCCTTTAGAGATGATTATGAGAAAAGACTTTTACCATCACTGGATATGCGACAGTTGAGTAGAGATGGACGGATGAGGAATCCAGATGAAAAGCCACTACTGGAAGAACCGAAACCTGTTGAAACTGGTACACTGCAGAAAATCATTGTGAAACAGCCAGAGGGGTCTAAATCAGTCCCTCAAGAAACTGTGCCCGAACAGAAGTTTCAGAAAGAAAGCAAAAAGAAAGGAAAAGATTTGAAATCCAATGTGGACAGTAAGGTTTTAGAAGATGCTGATGAATATGAATTTGAAATGCCAAAGGAGACTACTGTCAAGGAGCCTCCAATTAATCCAGAAAAGCTGAAAGAGAAGAAAAGAGAAGAGGAAATCGCAAAAGCAAAGCAGGCATTGGAAAGGAAGAAAAAACTTGCGGAGAAAGCTGCTGCCAAAGCAGCCATTAGAGCACAAAAGGAAGCAGAAAAGAAGCTCAAGGTGATTGTTTATTGATGCACATATTTGAATTTTTGTTATGGATGGGTAGTGTTAATATTTTTGCGTCGAAATGTTAGTTTTATTATAAAAGTTAAAATATATACCACATGATATTTTGTATGATGACTGCATTTAAGTTAAATTCATTTTGTTTGAACTATGTTTAGTCAAAACAAACTATTGAAATAAGAAATTCTTTTTTATTCATTCTAGGAACGAGAAAAGAAAGCGAAGAAAGCAGCTAGTGGTCCTGGATTTGTGTCAAATCCTGAGGAACTGGCAACAGATGTTGCAGAGGATACAGAACAGAAGATCAATGTTAACATGGAGGCATCAGTGGCTCTAGCTTCAGCTGCTCCGGCAAAGGTCCAAAAGGAGAGCAGTGCGAGGCCTAGGATTCGATCTAAGGCACTGAAAGGTGCTCCTGAATCAATCCCAAAGGCTATTCTGAAGAGGAAAAGGTCTCAAAATTACTGGTTATGGATTGTATCTTGTGTTTTAATAGTCCTGGCTGCTTTGGTGCTGGCATTCATCATTCTTTCTTGAGAACTTAAATCTCGAAGGAGTTGTAGACCAATTTTCTGTGGGTGGCTTGATTAGGTTTGAAAGAGTAAGTAATTTTGTCGATCTATATAGTCCTCTTGGCCAGTGGATCAAACACAAACTGAGTTGTGCTACGCTTTGAGAGGAAAGGTTACCTAACTTTTTATCTGACTCTAAATTTTGTCAGATTTCATGTTATACTAAGATATCTTTTTTGCACTTTTCTTGGCAGATAACTGATCTGTCAAATGGCACATAAATGTACTTGAAAACTTTGTGCTGAGATATTCCAAATATTTAGTTTTGATAATATAGAGAAATTTTTCATGTATAATTATGAAAATTGGTGGATGGATGGTGATCAGTAATAGGTCACAAAATGCATGATGCGTGGATTAGGCAGAGTTCACCTGTAACTTCAAAAATGCTAGTTACCAACGTGGAATCTTCTCCTTATAGAAAGGGTGTTTCTTCCTTTAAATCTGATTAGGTAGAGTTCACCTGTAATTTCTCTGTATCTATTAAATCTGATTTTGCTTTGTGGAACACACTAAACCAATTACAGATATTTTTTTTCCTAAAGAAGCTCCTCTCACCCATATTTCGGATCAAAATTTACATGAGAAAGTTGACGGGATAGAGGAAGAAACGTTTATATAAAAGTAGACCTGGTTGGAATTAGGGATGACAATTTTACTCGCGGGCACGAGTACTTGCGGATAAAATCCGCGGCGGATAGTAACTATTCACAGATATTTACTATCCGTGGGTAACGGGTAGCAGGTATTTTAATACCCGTTTCTAAACGGGTCGGGTACGGGTAGTATACTATCCGCCTCGCGGGTACCCGTTACCTGCAAAAAATTAAAAAATAAATAATTTATATATTTTTTAATTAATTTTAATTAAAAATAAAATAAAATTATATTTTATTAGTTTAAATTTAATTAAAATTAAATTTTAATTTATATTTAATTTAATTTATATTATATATATATATATATATATATATATTTGTATTTTTATTTAAATTTTATTTTTAAAATGTATTAAATATTTTTTTTTATTTTTTACGGGTCTCTGTGGGTACCCGCGGGTTATAAAATACCCACGAATATTTTTTAAACGGGTATCCGGCGGGTAGCGTGTCGGGTAGCGGATACGATTTTATTCGACGGGTCGAGTTGCGGGTAGGCACTACCCGTACCCTACCCCGACTCGTTGTCATCTCTAGTTGGAATAGTACTTGTATTCTAAATTATACTGTTTACACTATTATATTTTGAATTATGTAAACATAATTTAGAATATAAAAAATTATATTTCAGATTTTATGTTTTAAAATATAAAATAAAAAATGTATTTCAAAATATAAAATTGTATTTTTGACGGCACAAAATAAATTTATAAATTTAATGTGGCAGGAGGGAATGTATGGGAATGGAGGAAAATGATAATTATATTAAAAAATACACAATATTTTTTTATATTTAAAAATAATTATATATATCATACTTAAAATTAAAATTAATTTTTTGAGTTTTTAGAACAATTTTCTTTGTAATTTTTACGCCAAATTTTTTTTAAGTCTATTTATTATATATAATAACAATGTTTTAAAATTAAACTAAGTGAATTTTGAGCTGATTTTTTATTTTTTATTTTTTTACTTCAATTTAGTATAATATTTTCACATTTTATATTTTATTAATTAGTTTTATTTTAATAACTCTTAATGTAATATTTTATTTCAATATTGTACTATATTAGTTACTATCTATTATCTTTTATTTGTTTTAAATATATTTTTAATTAAAATTACCGAGTTTTAAGTTTTAATTTTTAACTTTTTAACTTTAAAAAATATGAAATTATGTATTGTAGTCTTATAAATGTTTTTCTAATTCTTGTAAGATGTAAAACCCAAAAAAACGTATATAATAATAAAAAGTTATAAAATAAAATAAATTAATTTTATGTGGTTTTGTGTTAAATTTTTTTGGATAAATAAATAAATTTATAATTTTATTTACTTATTATTTAATAATATATGTTGTGGTATGTATTATATATATATATATATATATATATATATATAAAAGGTGTTTTCTTTAAGAAAATAGTTTTTGCATATGGTTGTTGTAATTGTTAAAAAAACCGATAAATTTCAAGTTTTTATCATATTATAGAAACATATTTTTTCAAAAACTTAAATAACTAAACATTCATAATTTATTTAAAACATAATAGTTTCAAAAAAAGTTATCCAATTCTATTTTTAAAAAATAATGAAAATAATAAGGTAATAAAGAACTTCAATTACATTGTCTTAAACACAATAACTTTAAAAAAAATCTATAGTTTGTTTCCCGTCATCTCTTGAATCTATCATTTTTCAACAACTGCAACATCATCTGCTCATGTCTAATAGTATCGTCGATAACTTCATCCACAAACATGTGTGGGGTAAGCTATTGATAAAATAATCATAAAAGAAGATACATACATATTATATCTATAATAATCAAACACCCCATACACAGAAGTATTAACCATAGAATTCTTAATCTTATAACACAAAACAATTCAATCATCTTAAATTACTCGATCTTTGATCCCCGATCGTTAATGTTATCACGAACATCATAAACATAGACTAATCATCTATCCTCTCAACAACACCTATGCTAACTACACCACATGACACCATCACTATCATCATAACATTCCTCTAGAGTATCATCGTCATTACGATCATTAACATGTGTACCACAATCATAAATGATAATCGATTATTCTCGAGAAGTTCACAATTATACAAAATATGCTATGATAATTGATTATTCCAATGGTTCTAACACATCAATTTTTCATATTCATCACATATGAAAGGATAATCGATTATTATCTCAGATAAATCGATTATTCCCAAAACTCAACTCACAACCAATGCACAAATAATCGATTATAACTAATGATAATCGATTATTGTCGAATCGAAACACAACCTTGATAGAATTCAAGTGTTCAAACACAGATGCAACAACCATAAATCACAAGGGAAACTCCCCCAAAACATCATGCATGCATTCAAGCTTCACATACCTTTATGAACAGACCCTAATACGTACATTACATCACTTGAATCATCCAAAACGCATCATTATATAAATTATAACCCAAACAAATCCAATATTCTGCATATGATCATACCATCATTATAACATATTTGCATGATCAAATCCCCAATTATTATAACTTTGTTCCCCTCTTAGCATCAAACCCTATTATGAGATAACCCAACAAAACCATACACAAATTCATAGGGAAAACCTAACACAAACATGATATGAACCCTATCATGCATATATATACCCTTGTCCAACAATAATAACAGATAATCATAATCATAATCATGTACTCATGCACCAATCAAGGATTATCAATCAAGATAATCAAGAACATATAACATGCAACAACAAGAAAACAAAGGTAAGCTTCCCCATTCATAATGCTAATTCTTACCATTATCTAAGCATAATTTTAGTAGCAAAATCAACTCCTTTCTAACTTGTAACTTGCTTAATCCTCTTCTTTTGTCTTATTTTCTAAATAAATGTGTTTTAGGCTATATTGATATAATTTCATCATTAATCCCCTTATTTTATAGCTAATATAGTGCTTGGAAGAACCTATACCAAAGTATAGATCTTAACCAGCCACAAAAGCAAGTAAAACAACAACAAAAAGGAGAGTTTGGGAATGTTGTCGCTGGGCTGCCTGCTTGAGCGCTTTACTCTTTGGAATGTTGCCGCTAAGTTTTCGCTTGAGCGCTCTGCTCTCTATAATGTTGTCGCTGAGGTGTCGCTGGGCGGCAGCTGAACGCTCTACTCTCTAGAATGATACCGCTAGGCTATCGCTTGAGAGGTGACAACGCTGATGTGGAAAAATTGGGTCTATTTACACCTCAAACGCGAAGGGAAAGGGGTCGTTGGTTCTTTAGAGGCGCGATTTCACTCAAAGGAGCTCATGAAGGGCGTGAGGAGCTTGTGGGAACACCTCCTCTTCTTCCTTTGGGTCTCCTTCTTCTTCCATCTTCCATTTTGTAAGCACTAGGGTTCTCCATGAAAGTGGAGAACTAGATTCATCTTGTTAGGGATTGTTGTAGCTTATGAATTCTTGTGTAATGGATGATTGATTTGAATATATATATATATATATATATATATATATATATATATATGCCTTTGCTATCAATTGCTAGTATTATTATTTCCAATCTTAAAGCTTGCATGTAATAGGAATGCTCATGACTTGAATTTGGGGTTTCATGGATTATGGGGACGTAAGATGGAACCTTGAACTGAAACAAGAGTCCTTGTGGTCATTGATTCTAGGGATGGAAGATGATTCACATGTTGTCTTAAGATCCTAGCTCATTAATGTGGGTTTGCTTGTTAGATTTTCCAAGGGATTGGAGTTTAATAGGGAAAACATAGGCTCTTTAACCTAAGGGATTAGGGCTAGAGTGTTTTTGTTGATTGACTTTAGTAAATTGATGGAGAGGAGATAAAATTGGGTAAGCACAAGAGTTTAGTAGGTGAAAACTAACCTTAATGTCATTTCATACCATTTCTAGTCTAGTCCACTTCTAAGTGCCCTCAAACACCAAAGTCCAACCATGTAATTATGTGTAAATTTATTTTCTTGCACATGCTTGTAAATGAATGTTATGTTCTTGAGTCTAAATGAGTTGTTAATCGCACAATTCTCTAGTAGTACGAGTATCTTGGGAAAATGATACTTGGTCTTACCATGGTTTATTACTTGAAACGATTCTATACGCTTGCCGAAATCATCTAACAAGTTTTTGGCGTCATTGTCGGGGGACTCGTGTTAATACTAGACTTTTGTGAGGTTTCTAACTTGTTTAAACTTGATTTGTATATAGAACTAAGTATTTTATTGTAAATAGAATTTTTTGTTTTACTTAGGCTAAATTGTTTCACTAGTTTAGTTGTCTCCAAGTTGATTTAGGGAAATTTCATACAAAGAGGACTGTAGCCTCAAATTCTCCATGTTTGCTCTGAGATTGAAGGAATCATGATGCCAAAACAAGACAATAAGCTTGAGCACAACAATCAGCCCCAAAATCTCCCTTCTTTGAAGATGCTCCAAGTGCTAAGTGAAAGAAGAACAAGAAAGGGAGAAACAAGAAGAAAATTTAGTCATCATCACCCTATGTTGGAAGTCCAAGAAATCGAGGATTAAGTGTTAAAGATGTCAAATTGGTTGAAGGACTAAGAGGAAGATTTTTATGCTGTGGAAGTTCAATTGGTAACTAAAAAGATATTCAAGAAGAGTTGGTGAAAGGAGCACATCAACAAGAAAATCTGCACTTCATTGGTTTATATGTCAAGCTAATGACGTTCAACAAGCGCTTTTAGGAGGCAACCCAATTTTATTACCTCTTTTACTTGTGTTTGTGTTGTTTTAGCGTTATGTCATTGTATGTGTTTCAATTTCAATTAATGACTTGGGTTATGCATGTTTGTGTTTTAATGCATGTTTGTAATTTTTGAGTTGTAATGTTGTCTTTGTGGTTTGTTATGTGTGTTTTATGTTAGTTATAGCTTGGTTTCTGTGTAAGTGCTTTGAAAGAGTGTCAATTGCCCAAAATCATAGAGTGAGAGACAAATTTTCGCAGAATAGCTGGGCTGCGACTGAGTTGCCGCTAGGCGGTAGCTGAGCGCCACACCAGTAAATCTGGTTTTGAGTCGTTTTTCTGATACACCACTAGGCGGTAGCCGGGCGGCGGCACTGTAGAGACATTTTGGCCTTGGCACGTTTTTGTTGTTGTTTGTTCTGAGTTTTTCTTTTCTTTGCACTCTTTCACACATTCCTTTTAGTGTGTTTTTGGACCTTTCTATCCAGTTGTTGATTATGAGATACTAATTTTACTTTGAGCTTTCTTGTTACAGGATAAGATCTTCCTTAGGAATTAAAAGAGTTCAAAACCACCATTGGTGAACCTTTGAGGCATGCATGAGCTGAGAAACCTTATGACTTGAAGATTTTGTTGCTCGTGTAGCATAGCCTAGGGGCCAGGCCCCTACTGATGGGGGAGGTGGAGCAGTTGCGAAGCATAAGCTACTAGGAGGAGGAAGATATTTCAGATGAAAAGTGAAGCTAGTGTTCTACACTGCTGGAGTTGCAAAGAGTCTATTTTGATTGGTATTTCAGTTTTAATTTCAAGTTTTTATTTGCTTTCAGTTTTAGTATTTTGATTTCTTTTTTACTTGCCTAGTGGATAATTCTTGTGCAATTGGTTTGGTGATTTGACTGAATCATATGTTATTCTTAAATTGAATGCAAATCTCTTGTGTTTGCTCTTTATCCATGAGAATTGTTTTGAAAATCTGATTGAGATTATATGGTCGAGCTTGTTGAATAGAGATTTTGGTTGCTTGTATCTATTTAGATTGATGCTTGGTTTTAATTGTGATCAATATTTTTGGCATGATGTTTATCAAATTTTTAAACCCTGAGTAAACCTGTGAGATGTTGTGCCTCAGAGTTTATTGTTGAATGTTATTACTTTGGAATCACAATTGATTTTGTCTGAGTTTCTCTATTTGAACTAGTTACTTGCATTTTACAAATGATCAAGGTCATCTTGTTCTTCCACCTCTTCTACATTTTGAGCCTAAAAGCCAATGCATAACCTTTGAACCTTAAAGAAAACTTTCTCAATACTAAAACCTTAAGCTTATTGAAAAATCCTTAACCTCCTTACCTTGAGTTGAGATGAATATTTATGTTAGGATGAGGAGAATGGTTTAAGTTTGGGGGAGTTCTTATTATCAAAAGGGAGCATTGAGAAAACAATAAATTAAGTTAAAAAGAAAGAAAAAGAAGAAAGGAGAAGAAGAAAAACAAAAAAATGAATTCAATGAAAAAGAGTTGGGAAATAAGTTGAGAAGTGGTTTATTCAATGTTAGAGCAAAAGAGAGACTATGTTACATCATGAATTAAATTGTTTGGTCTCTTATCTCAAGGTACTTTGTTGTCCAGAAAAACCAATTTTTCTTCTTAGTCCAGCCACAATACAAGCCTTAAAAAGTCCTTGTGATGATAACTTACTTGTGAATGTGTTTGATATTGTTGAAAGGAATGACAACGTTGATTTGTGTAACATTGTGATAGTAGAGAGTGAGACACACATTCTTATACACCATTGTGTTTGAGTGAAACACTTTCTTTGGTGAGGAGTGGTTCCATGCGGTCAATGAAAGCAACTTGCCATGTGTGTTGATCTATCATTTGCATTTATCTTGTGACTTTTAATTTGTGAGCATCATGGTTGAAGTTTAGCTTGCTAAGGCCATATTATCTCTTGAATGTAATTTCTAACTTGAGCAAGCATGATTGATTTTGGTTATTTGATTTAAATCGTATCTTGGGTTGCTAGACCATTGTGATTGAGTTGTTTGCTAGGTGAAGTACTTTTGCTTGAGGACAAGCAAAGTTGTAAGTTTGGGGGAGTTTCATAATGCTAATTATTACCATTATCTAAGCATCATTTTAATAGCAAAATCAACTCCTTTCTAACTTGTAACTTGCTTAATCCTCTTCTTTGTCTTGTTTTCTAAATAAATGTGTTTTAGGCTACATTGACATAATTTCATCATTAATCCCCTTATTTTGTAGCCAATACAGTGCTTGGAAGAACCTATACCAAAGTATAGAGCTTAATCAGCCACAAAAGCAAGAAAAACAGCAAAAAAATGAGAGTTTGGGAATGCTGCCTCTTGAGCGCTCTGCTCTCTGGAATGTTGCCGCTAAGCTGTCGCTGGGTTGCCGCTTGAGCGCTCCACTCTCTCAAACGTTGTCGATGGGTGTCGTTGGGCGGCAGCTGAACGCTCTACTCTCTGGAATGATACAGTTGGGCTACCGCTTGAGCGGTGACGATGCTGATGTGGAAAAAATGGGTCTATTTAGACCTAAAACGCGAAGGGAAAGGAACCTTTGGTTCTTTGGAGGCGCAATTTCACTCAGAGGAGCTCATGGAGGGCGTGAGGAGCTTGTGGGAACACCTCCTCTTCTTCCTTTGGGTCTCCTTCTTCTTCCATCTTCCATTTTGTAAGCTCTAGGGTTCTCCATGAAAGTGGAGAACTAGATTCATCTTGTTAGGGATTGTTGTAGCGTATGAATTCTTGTGTAATGGATGATTGATTTGAATATATATATATATATATATATAT